>JACEGR010006826.1:0-56321 GCA_014170235.1 Listronotus bonariensis | reverse complement strand
TGAGTGGCGTTCCAGTGACGCAAATAGAGGCGCTCCCGAGTAGCTCAGGAGCATTTCGTTCTACTTTATGGCGTTCCAGTGACGGAAAGTATTATGCACCTGAGCTACTCCGTTTTTCTTTCCCTTGCCCCTCATGCACCAACCCCTCTTTTGGTTTTTGTGCTTCAAACGTGTTTTTTTATGATTAAGGATGGATTTTTAAAATTATTTATTTAAAATGGAATTAGATATTAAAAAGAGATTATTATTATAAAGCCAAGAAAGGTTAAAAACAACGAAATTTTAAAATTTCTTAAAGTATCTCTCTTTCCTTGTCTAAGGATGCGTTCCAGTGACTAACTTTTAGAGCAGTTCAAGAGCTTCAAGCCCTGGAGCGTGACGCACAAAAAGTTTCGTCACTGGAAAGACCCTCTGAAGTTTAGATGACGGGCAACGGATTTAGTATTAGATAAAGTATAAAAGCTTTTCTCTGTTTATAATTAATTCATGTTTCTAGGCTAAAGAGTAAGTCAACCCCTGAGTATAGTATAAATTCTGGATTCCAATCAGTATTTCATTTTTCAAAGCATTTAAAATAAGAGTTTTAACACCCCGTATACCAAAATAAATGTTCCTACAAATAGTGTAGCTAAAATTTTCATGAATATTAATCTATTTTGCATTAATAACCAGTTTCAGTATTAGTAACTAATTAACGTTAATCTTAGGATCATTAATAATGCAGTCGGTACCACCCAGCTCTTCAAATTTGACTCTTTAAAATGGATTAATGGTAGTATGTGATTAAAAACGCATTAAAAGTAGGTGGTCCCTAATGAACCACGTAAGTAAAAAATAAAGACCATAGCAAGAAGAAGAATTAAACATGTGGAGCAATATTCACTAAGATGGTTGATGGCTTTAAAAAAATATTTTTGGGGCGGGATATTTTCGTTCTGTTTACGATATTAATTCCATTATTATTTTCTAATCTGGTTTTAAGGTTACATAAATGCATATCATACTTTGCAAACTATTTAAAGGATGCCGTACACGTTAAATTGAGCTAAAACGCGATTCGCTGCCGTTTTTAAATATTTGTTTTGGAAAAAGTTGTATAAAGAAAGTTTTTAAAACGATCCAAAGATTATTGGAAAGCGGTTATTTTTACAGTTTTGTAAATTTGTGAAATTTAATGTATTAATTTATAAACATTACCCAAATTTAATTAACTTTCCGATAATCTTTGGATCATTTTAAAAACTTTTCTATATACAACTTTTTTCAAAACAAATATTTAAAAACGTCGGCGAATCGCTTTACCTCAATTTAACGTGTACAGTATCCTCTTAATAATTTTACTTTATAAGAAACAGCGACAGTCAGTTAGAAGCCTAACCTTAGTTTAATGTTCAAAATTTTAATATCTAAATCCAGACGATATACAGGGTGATTTAAAAATCGATAACGAAATTTTTACATAATAAAATAATAGTGCAACCTTAAAATGTGTATATGGTAAATTATATACAGCGTGTCTACTTAAGTTCGCACCATATGGGAAACTTTTTTATTATTGATTTTACAAAAAAGTTATTCGCTATAAAAAGTTCTGCATGGTCTAAAACCGAATATGCAATCATCAGATATTCATATTTTTGCAGTGGTATACGAGGTATGGCAAAAAATTTGATTTTGCTTAAGAGAAAAGTACCTTTATTTTTAACAATATCAATTTTTTTTATAAAAAAGATGTTTAGAATAAAAAATAGCTTGCAAATATGAAAACTTAATTATTTACGTTTTTAACATTATTAACATTTTTGACATACCTCGTATACCACTGCAAAAAATTAATACCTGATAATTGAATTTTAGCTTTTAGGCCATACAGAACTTTTATAAAATTTGTTGTTAGTTGATACTTCCCATTCTATTAAGTTTATTTAATGCCTCTCTATAAATAACCAGAACTAACCGACGATTTTATATTAAGGTATTTGTTGTATATTATTCGCCATTTTGTTGCGGCAGCCATCTTAGATTTTATTTTTTTCATAGTAAGCTTTATTCTACCAATTAAGCTCTTTTATTTCATACCCATATTGACGTTGTTGACGGCGGCCATCTTGGATTTACAATCATAAAGAATGTATTATATTGTAATGTCATCAATATATGGGAGAGTGTGTACGAAATTTCAGATCGATCGGTCATCAGCAAGAAGGTCAAACTTCAATAACAAGATTTGACCCTAACAAATAATGAACAGGTCAAGTTACACAAAGTAAAACCGTTTTGAAATCAAATTTAAAAAAAACAGATGTGGCTTTAAAATCCAACACACTAGTAAAAAATTTACCGTTAAATTATTCCACAGGGTGTTCGAAAATTTGGTCAAAATGCAACATTTGGCTTTAATCCTATAAAACTTTTTGCAATACCTATATTAAATAATAATATTGATGGAAGGACCTAGAACCATAGATAACCTACATTTAAATACGCAGTGGCAAGAAGCATTTTTCGGATTTTTACGACCTGGCGCAGTAAACAAATGAATGGGTGGACGAACATGCGCAGTTAAAGCCGTGGCAAAATACAAACACCGGCACCCCGTAACCTCCGTCCGCGGTCTGATCGTGACGCTCATAAGCTACCATACTTCGAACAGAAAACCAGGACGCCGTCGACAAATTCTTTCCGATAATGCGGATAGTTTGTTTGGCGCCAGGTGCGTTTACCCTAAACTTGCTTGCGCACAAAACGGGTTTTTCGCCCATGAAATGTAACTTTTCTTTCGAGCAGGTTATAACATTGGCAATCCATCGAGATCAATGGCTGGAACAGAACCAAAAAATCAAAAGAATCAAAGAGTCATTTAAGATTAAATTTGAACAAAAATTTATTTGTTCAGTTTTTTTTGTCCAGGAGTGTATTTTGCAACTAAACTAATAGCTATTTATGTATCAAGGGCGTTACTAGGACTATAATGCCCTGAAGGTCGCAATAGTCCGAGGGCTAGATTTCGACCTGATGGGCATTATAGTCCAGTAAAGCCCGTGGTGCATACAATTCTTTATGTTTTACCCAAAAAGAGTTTTTCAATTACTAATTACATTATTTATTCGCAATATAAAAAATAAGTTGCACCTGTACCTGTATACGTAAGTGGATAATGACTGGTGTTAATTTTGACTTTGATGTTTCTATCAGTTAGTCAGTTGGCATTTTTATTTAACGATTTGCTCAAAATGGAAGAAATTTCACAAAATATAAGAGAAAAGGCCATAAAGCAACCGTAAATCTTTTGCCAGTTAAATCAACGCAATAGTATAATCGGGTGTATGGCATATTTGGTATTTGGAAAGATGCTAACACAATTCTTCAAATAACCGAAACCGTTTTAATGGCATATTTTCAGGAATTGGTAAGTTATTGATTTTATTTTAATACATATGTTTAACAAACTTTATTATTTTTAGTCGGAAAAATACAGTCCGAACTCTCTCTGGACCAAGTATTCCACCCTAATGTCTACGTTGATGGTCTATGAAAATATAGACATATCGCAATACCATCGTCTCATATCTTTTTAAAAGTTAAGTCGAAAGGATACGTCCCGAAGAAGTCTAAAGTTTTGGAAGGAGAACAAATATTAAAATTTATTATGAAGGCTCCTGATGATATCTACTTGGTATACAAAGTCATATTGGTAATGGGTGTTTTTGGAGGTTTAAGACGAGATGAGTTGGTCAAAATGACTATTGATGACATTGAAGATAGAGGAACAGTCTTGGTTATAAAGGTACCAGAAACTAAAACTTCAACTTCAAAAAGTTTTATTATCATTGAAGAAGATTTAAGCGCTTTAAATTTAATAAAAAAGTACACAACATTAATACCAGCTGGAATAAAGGAGCGAAGATTCTTCCTTACCTATAGAAAGGGTCGATGTACAGTACAACCCATTAGAAAAAATACCATAGGAAGCGTCCCAACATTGATTGCAAAATTTTTAAAATTGGATAATGCAGAAGCTTACACCGGCCACTGTTTGCGTTGCACATCGTCAACTTTACTTGTTGAGGCACGTGCTTCGTTTGAAACGCTAAAACAATATGGGAAATGAAAAAGCTCTTCAGTAGCTAAAGGATATATAGAAGAAAGTATTTCATCCAAAAACAAAGTAGCCAAAATGATTGCCATTTTAGTTAATTCCGAGGTTAATTCCGTATCGACTATTGAAAATTCTTTAATGGACTGTTCTTCTATACAAAATAGCGTTAGTGCTACCACCGCTGCTACCATCACAAAAAACACCGACCATTCTATAGTGGGATCAGCTACATTTTCCGGGACATTTCAAAATTGTAATTTTTATTTTGGAAATAAAGTTTAATTTTTAGTATTGTTTAAAGAAAAATTATTTTTTGTATAAACTTGATCTTTATTGTGAGAGAAATAAAATTGGATAAGCAATAACATTTCCATATTAGCGCATTAGGGCATTATAAGCGGGCATTATCATAATGCCCGCTTATAATGCCCTAGGTGTGATAGCAGGTATTATTGCTACCATAACATATTCCGTTTCTAAGGTATTACAGATCAATAATAGATGGGTAAAACATAAAAATACTAAGACACTGTAAATAATTCCCTTAAAAATCCTATAATCTGACAGATTATTACAGCTATACAATAATAATTCACTACAACTTTTACGCCGCGAGCGTACATGAACCCTCTAAAAGCATCATATTGCGAATCGGGGAATTCCTGAAAAGCAATAAATAACGCCTCTGGACAGGAACGCAAAAAGTTGGCATCTTCGTAAAATATAGATGCAACGCGAAAGGATTTTCGTTTTTGATTTTTAGTCGGTTGCTATTAAGCGGCAGTGTAATAACTCACAATTTAATAACTCTGCCACACAAATAATTTATTATGAGTTGTTTTGTCGATTAATCAAGATAGTAATTTTGTTTATTATTTATTATTATTTTAATATATTACAATCTATATGTCCAATTCAATCATATACCATACAAGACGGTGTACCAGTGACGCTTTTTATTTGATATATTTATTTTTAATGGTTTCGGAAATATGGCTATCATCAGGATTTTTTTAACAAAATGCCATGTTTCATATATTTTTGGAAATATGACCATATAAATTTAAAAAATAGCTTATAATTCCGAAACTGTTACAAAAAATCATATTAAATTTAGTAAATCTTTAAAGGTCTTTAAAATGCCTCCTTAATGGCAATAAAATATATAGGGTGTTTTATTTAAAAATGTCATTTTATTATCAAATTCCTGACGCTGACTATATTTCCGAAACTATGACAAATCAAATATAATTGAAGATATGTTCTGTAGTATGGCGGATTCATTTAATGGATGGTAATTATTTGGGTACACGCCAAAAATTAAATTAGTAGTACCAAAGTACCAAAAAACCAAAAAAAAAATAAAAACAAGTAAAAAGATAACTAAAAATCGACGTTTTGGTGGCAAGTCTGCCACCCTTGTCAAGATAAATTGAATAAAAATAACAAAAATAAAAATTAACTATTATTAAGGTTTTAAATTTTAAAATTTTTATCTTTTTTGATACTGAAGTATAATCAGAAAATCTAAAAATTAACTGACTTTTTACCTTTTTTGTAATATGAACAATAAATACACCAGCAACCAGTTATCTTTGTCACTATGACACTATAACCAAACAAACATATTTGACATTTAATGTCAAAGAGATTTTAGAATATCCTAAAAAAGATAAAAATGTTAAAGTTTAAAACCTTAATAATAGTTAATTTTTATTTTTGTTATTTTTATTCAATTTATCTTGACAACAGTGGCAGACTTGCCACCAAAACGTCGATTTTTAGTTATCTTTTTACTTGTTTCCATTTTTTCTTTTTTTTGGTTTTCGGTACTTTTATTTTAATTTTTGGCGTTAACCAAATAATTACCATCCATTAAATTAAATATATTAAATTTTTAGCGGACCCTGTATAAAAAAATTTATATAAATTCTTCAAACAACCGTTGAATCTTTATTGTTAGTTTTCACATAGAGCAAGACTCGCTTTAAAAAGAGCTATAAAAGGGTTAGAGCGACCTTGCCACTGAACTGATGAGGGAACAAAGAAGAGCCAAACCAAATAATAAAACTGGTCTAACGTTCCATTGAATAGTTTCCATAGAAGAACGCCTTTTCCTTTTTATTTATACATCTTCACCCGTTGTTGCGGCGAGCGTACTCGACCGATGCGGGGTTTTTGATGCGTTGAGATAGATAACTACCGAAAAACGACGGTAAAATTACGGTATTAACATCAACATCACAAATTAAAAAAAAATTATATTTAACACACCGTAGTTTAAAAACTAAAACGTTTAGGACATATGTTTATATAAAGTTTTTTCTTATTTTCCGTTGTAGAATCGCCCCGTAAAGTTTGTCGGTTGAGTCATTGTACATCCTGTATGTATGTAGTTAATTTGATTAAAATTGGTGCAAACTTTAATGGCGATTGGTGCCTAAATAGTTGAATTTATCGACTTTAATAAAGAGTTTTTTAAGTTCTTGATTGTCTATAAAATGGTGCCATCAGTCTTGCGATATCTGTCAAAATAAAAAAGTTATGATGTAAATAAATTTTAAGTTTCAAGTAAAGTGCCCTCTGGCGGTATAAAAAAATACCTTTATCTTCAAATTTTAGAACTGCGAAGCTTGATTTGTGTGCCAAATGTTAACTAGATTGGTTAAAAAATAAATGCAATATGGCAAAAATCAAAAATAAAAATTGAACTTTTAGCCCCTGTAACTTGGTAACCAAGAAGATTTCAACATTTTGTGAAAGGACTTACTAACATTATTTTTCATTACAGAATGACCCCTTAAAATTTCCTAACGCATTTTCCGAACACCCTGTATATTAGTATAGAATGCGACTTCTTTAGGCATTGAGTGTTCTGTTATCGTCTACACCTTGCTAATAAAAACCAAATATTTAGAAACTGGTCTGCAGTTAGTAATCTTAATTAGCTCTGAAAAAATCTCTGACCTGGCTAGTGTGAAAATCTGCATCTCCACATCGCACAGTATTGGACAATGCAACCTTGCAGTGCAGGTAAATTACAAGCAGCAAGTAGTTTTCTCTCTTTCATTGTTGTTGAATAAATACAACATACCCATGTTCAAAAGTTAATAATAAGGAACTTTAACGCAAATATCTCGAAAACAGATACTTAGAGCAATTTATACCTATTTCTGTAAAGAAAACATTGTATTTTGACAAAAATGTTAACAAGCGATTTTTAAATATAAACTGACAACATATTGTCATAAAAACAAAGTTGCCCCTTAGGGTCGAAATAGCAAAAAATATAGTTTTTAATATTGCAGCTATCAATCAAATGTAAATCCAACAAAACATGGATTTGCTAGCGCTTGCCACAAGGAAAAGTCTAGTGCTCGCTACAAGCAAATATATAATCTATTTCTTAAATGGCGCTTTTTAAAAAGGTGGTTAATATAAAAAAAAATAATTTTGCAAAAATGTCACTAGTGCAGTAAAGTAGTAATTATTTTTATAGAATTCTTTATTATTTAATTATTATTATTATAGTGGTATTTTTCAAGACATAATCAGATTCACTATCCTCAGTTTGTTGACCTGCAAGTAATCCTGATCATTTGATCACGTGACTGATGCCATTTGAAATATTAATAAACATTTACAAAGAAGTTAGCCACATAAGTTTCAAAAAATGGTGTCGGTTTCAGTTTTATCAGTTTTTTCACTGATTATGTCTCGGAAGATACCACTTCTTATTCACATTTATATTTTTGGTGGGATAATATTTCTTTTTGTAGAAAAACTAGGCAGTTATTTAGATCTAATACTTTTTTTCTTGCGTTTTTGCTGCATAGTTTTTTTATGTTATTGTCTATATTTTATTAAATCTTAGAAATAATAGTGCTTTTTTCTACGCTTACATACAATTACCGAGCTGGATTTTAAATATCATCTTTCTAGGTCATCTGGAAGTGGGTAGATGATCTACAGTGTGTCCGGCTAATTTCTCTACATAATGGGAAACTTTTTATTATTAATTTTACGAAAAAAGTTATTCTTTAGAAAAAGTTCTACATGATCCAAACCCTAAAAAGCAATCATTTGATATTCATTTTTTCAATTCATTTTCAAGAAAAAAATATTTTTGTTAATTTTTATGATAAAACGAAGAAAATTTAAATTTGTACATTTGTAAATACTTATTTCTAAATGTAATATCTAAAGAAAGCTTAAGAAGTGTCAAAACATTGAAAAGTCACAGAAACGCTCGTTATCGCATTAAAATAAAGAAAAACTTTTTTTTTTGTAAATTAACGGCCTTACATATTAAAGAGTCAGTGGAAAATTGACGACTTTTGGACCTTCATATCTTTATAGCCGTTTGAGCTAGCTTCATGAAATTCGTCCTTATGGATATAGATAAACACACGTAGTTTCATGTGTTTACGTTAAATAGGTTTTCAGTTACCAAGTGGCTCGTGTATTGTTACGCTCGGCGCGCATGAACTTGGTTTAAAACGCTGCCGCGTGCCTAGGTAGATAAGAAATAAAGGCAATGAATTCCAAGATTTTAATTTAAATAACATAATAATAATTTTGTATCTTGTTAAAATTTATACAATTTTTAATTGGGCAGTAGGTGCCAAAGTGCATAAAGCTTTATAAAGATTAACTACTTATTTTTTAAGCCAAAATAATGGATTTCTATCCCATAGTGTATTGGCGCGTAGCTGTAAAGGGTAGCGACGCCTTTGTATAAAATATTCCGATTGCAGGCGGCCTTTTTTATGTTTTTTTGTATTATTTTCAAAGGGTACCGAATTTGCGCTTTTAAAATGTTCTTACTATAGGTATAAATTTACTATGGGGAGAGTTTTTGCACCTCAAATTATAACATTCTAATCTCACAACTCGTTGTCACGCTGTAGCTCCTTTTTATTTTCTTCTAACGATAAAAAGAACGCTAATATGAGTATAAAATGATGTAATTATCTTTAGTAATTATAGGGAAGATATTCTTATAAGGAATGCCTGATTGTTACTTAAGTGTATTTAATTTTAATGATGAAGTTAGATACTGAAGGATGGTAATAAAGGAACCATTTATGAGCAATATTGAACAGTTTTATTGGGAACTAAATTATATAGTGTGTTCACAGATGGACTTAACTATACTTGTATTTTTTTTATTCTTAATATTAAAACAAAACCCACCCTATAAATTTTTTTAAATTTATTTAGAAATGCTTAAAAGCTATAATAAAAATGATCATATACTATACAGGGTGGTTAAAAATAGCGAAAATGTTATTTCAAAAAACTGGAAATAGTTTAATATGTAACGTGTAGGAAAAGCTATATATTCCGGACGTTCACGGTGGTGAGGTCATATGAGATCATGCGGCCAAAATGCAAAAACTATTAATTTTGTTTTTAGATTCAGAAATCTAATAGGTTTGCTGAGAATTTTTAAAGTAAGGACAAGTAAAAACTAGTTAATTTATCAGCAAGTATGAAAAAAAAGCATTTTTTGCCTGGCCTGGTCTGGATGCCTTTCAAATTTTGTAATGCATTTTTCACAAACTTCCCGTTAACTGCTTCTTATGAAATTAGGCATGGTAATGTAGGTTCGGTAACATTACAATATTATCAAGAAAAAATGGGGTGGGTCAGGGATGTAAAGGGGGTAAATTCATAACTTTGAAAGCAAAGCAGATACGAACATGCGGTTTTCAGATTTTTGATTTTATCTATGGTCACAATACAATTATTACTGAAAAAAAATGTGGTTGGGGCTGGTTGAGTAGTGTGAAGGGGGTATTTTTACAACTTTAAAACCAAAAAGATACGAACATAGGATTGAGGTTTTCACAATATTTTTATAATACTCTATTGACCATCAATATTATCTATAAGCAATATTGTAAAAATACAATATGTATTATGGAAAATATGAGGGGTGTAACAATAAATTAATATCATTTGAATAGGCAAATTCGGGCAGCTACAATTAAACATTTATGAATGACGGTGAGTTTAAGTTTATTTTTAGTGCAAAATCTAATCTTCGGCAAACTTCGCACAATATTTATTTTCTTGTAGAAAGTGGAAAATTTTAATTAAAAAAAATGTGCGTATTATCTGGCAAATTGATTTTATTCAACTTAAAGAAAGATATTTTAGAAAACCAAATATTACTACCAAATAAAAAAACATTGTATTACCTTAAAAAAATACATTAAGAATAAATTTTACAGCAGCAATTGGAAAAATACTTTAACTTTATTGATATTTTACTCACTATATTAAAATATTTACTTACCTTGAAAAAACTTCTGATATTGGAATTATTTTTTTCATCAGTAATATTTTGATGGTATCAATTATATAATATTTATTATAGTAAATGTGTTTAAAAAATAATGACATGAAATATTTCATATATACTTAATTTTTTTAATGAATTATGGCGACGAAATTACATTATAGCTCGCCACTGTGCGATGCTGGAGTTTTCAGACGATCAAGAGTCCGAAAATATGCTTTTCCTACGAGTTGCACATACTATTTTTTAATTGATGGTAGTTATTTGCGTACACGCCAAAAAATAAATTAAAAGTACCAAAAAAAAATTAAACAAGTAAAAAAAAGAACTAAAAGTCGACTTTTCGGTGGCAAGTCTGTCACCGTTGTCAGGATAAATTAAATAAAAATAAAAACATTTAAAATTAACTAATATTTTGGTTTAAAATTTTAAAATTCTAGCTTTTGTATTTAGGAGATTCTGAAACCTTTGACATTAAATGTCAAATATGTTTGTTTTTAAAAAATATAAATAGAAAATAATTTATTATAACTTTAATAAGTCCTGTAAGGCAGGCGAAACTAGTCAGTGGAAAGGGTCAAGCTGAGTGACTGGAAAAGCAGGAATTCTTTCTATTTCCTGTCGAAGGGGGATCTCTCTTTCAAACACTTATATCAGTTACGATTTTGACTACATTGCAAGAATTTTTACCAAAAAAAACTTTGTTTTTATGAATCTTTTTGATGGAGGTGACTCATCTAAATTAGAGTAATTTTTATCCTTGTATATCATTCTTTTAAATGGCCCCAGAGGAAGAAGTCATTTGGCGAAATATTAGGAGACCTGGCTGGCCAATTTATGGTGTGATGTAGACCAATAACATTTCCATTAAAAGCATTGTGTAAATATTCCCGAACAACCAGGGTATTATGTGCCGGGCAGCCATCCATTTGGTACCAACGTTCCTGATTTTCCCTGGATACATCATTTAAAGCGGGTAAAATTAGTTCTATAATATTATAACCCTTAACTTTTTTCTCTTAACCTAAAAAAATTAACAAAAATGTCAGTTTATTGTGTTAATTCTGCGGTTTTTAAATCAATTATTAAGTTTTTGTTATCTCTTATAATATACAGGGTAGGACAAGAAGTATAATATTTTTAAATGTATCCCAAGATTTCCAGCGGCGCTCTTACAAAAATACATAATTCCTGGGGTAAAAAAATTGAAAAGCAAAAAAAGGTCCTCACCTTAATAAATCGCGCCATTTTCCCCTCATTATATCCCGCCATTTACGCAAAAGCACACATTTCAATGCTTGCAACACCCCTTTTTCTTTACCGTCCTGGGCGGTACCCTAACGCTGCTACTGCCTGTATATTTTACCACTACTAAAAAGAACGTTCAAAGAGCGTTATAAAAATACCACATTTCATATGTTTATCTTTATTAGTTTTGGATATATTGGTTATTAAGCTCGCTAAACTGTGGATCGCCAAAAAAGGAACTTTTAACATTAATTAATTTATTCCCAACTTGAATATTATGCTGATCACACAGGGATTGTAATTGTTTAGAAACTTATTTGACTAATATTCTCAGTAACTCCATTGATTTTCTCTATGAGGATATTAACATCAATTATAAATTCAGTTTAATGCTAATAGGTAGTTAAGGTAACATAAAACACTGTTACGTAGGTTTCTAATCAACTATTATTTGCAAATTTCTACTTTGACGGTGTTTGCAGACTATAACAAGTACTTTTTTTATAGGTAACATGTAGTTGTTTGGTTTAATCACCCGTGAAAATACGGTGAAAAATTAGTCGTAATATGTTTTAAATAAACTATACAGGGTGTCCGGGAAAATGTGGGAAATCTCTCGCACACGTATGGAACAGATGAAAATAACACGACAAGTTCCTATAAAAATTTTCTGTTTAAGCCCCCTGCGGAGTTATGATCCCCTAAAGTGGGCAGCTAGAAATCGATTGTTCGTGAATAACTTTTAAAGCGCTCTGTATAATTTGATAATATTTTAGTACGATGCATACTAGTAAAGACCTCTTAAAATAGTGCCCTTGAAACTTATGTCACTTCTTTAGTTTGCCAGGGACGGACTAGTTTTCGCATATTATGGATAATATTTTTTACGCCCTGTATGGTAAAGACACAAAAATTTGTTTTTGGGTAGTTTAAACCTTTTGCTAAAAAAAGGTACTCTTGTTTGACATCGATAAAATAAGCCGTTTTCGAGTAAAAAATATTTTAACAATAAGAGTTTATTTTTGTTTAATAATACAATATTTTATTTTCCTACGACCACATGTGAAAATAGTAAATAGCACACTGTTTTCATGCATAGAAAATGCTTTATATCACACTAGTGTTGCAAAGTACTTTACAACACTAGTGTTGCAAAAATATAATATAAAGCTGTCATCGCTGTCATTGTTATTTAAAATAAATTTGGAGTTATCAGGGTGTTAATGGGTTTTACATTGAAAAAGCCATGCAATATTTTTTAATGAGGACCTTTTTTAATTCTTAAATGATAAAAAGCGACTAGGTAGGTGATTTTTGATATAAAAATATTGTTAAACAGTATAATATATCGCAGTAAGGAAAAGTATATATCACCCTAGTGATGCAAAGTTTTCAATTGTTTTCTTATTGTTTCCGTGAAGACAAACAACTTTTATTGTTTTTTTGGTGAATAATTTGTGGTCGTAGGAAAAATAGTGTACATTACTTGTGTAAAAATCACTTTCTTACACGCGTGGGTTTGTCGCACTCGGCTGACGCCTCGTGCAACAATATTCCCACTTGTGTGAAATAAGTCATTTTCCACCCTTGTAATGTAATATACTATTTCGATGTAATTTGTAATTTTTGATTCAGTATTGAAGTCCTCTCGTAGCAGGTCAGGAATTTGTTGCAAATATTGTTAGTTACTCGAAAACGGCTCATTTTATCGATGTCAAACAGGAGTACCTTTTTTTAGCAAAAGGTTTAAACTACCCAAAAACATATTTTTTGTGTCTTCACCATACAGGGCGTAAAAATATTATCAATAATATGCGAAAACTAGTCCGTCCCTGGCAAACTAAAGAAGCGACATAAGTTTCAAGGGCACTATTTTAAGAGGTCTTTACTAGTATGCATCGTACTAAAATATTATCAAATTATACAGAGCGCTTTAAAAGTTATTCACGAAAAATCGATTTCTAGCTGCCCCCTTTAGGGGATCATCTCCCCAGAGGGGCTTAAACGGAAAAATTTTATAGGAACTTGTCGTGTTATTTTCATCTGTTCCATACGTGTGCGAGAGATGTCCCACATTTTCCCGGACACCCTGTATACAGGGTGATTTAAAAATCGATCACGAAACTTAAGGGGGTGATTCTACTTGACAAAATAAGGGTAGAGCTTTATATGTTTTTTTCAAAATGTCATTTGTTTTCGAGTTACAAGCCGTCAAAGTTCAATTTTTATTTTGGTTTTTTTCGCCATATTGCATTTATTTTTTAAAAATCCAGTTGATATTTGGCGCACAAATCGAGCTTAGCAAATTCTAAAATTTTAAGACAAAAGTACTTTTTTAAAATACCGCCAGAGGGCACTTTACCTTAAACTTGAAATTTATTTACATCATAACTTTTTATTTTGACAAAGCCGGGGGCGCCATTTTATAGACAATCAAAAACTTAAAAAATAAGGTACTCTTTATTAAAGTCGATAAACCTCACCGTTTAGGCACCAATAGACATCAGTTTTCATCGATTTCAATCAAATTAGCTACATACATAGAGGGTGTCTAGTAACTCAACCGACAAACTTTACGAGGCGATTCTACAACGGAAAATAAGAAAAAAACTTCATATAAACATATGTTCTAAACGTCTTAGTTTTTGAACTGTGGTGTGTTAAATATTTAAAACCCCTGTAGTCTGTTGCAGAATTGCCCCGTAAAAGACTGTATCTGAGTAAACATTTTTTATCTTAAGTTTATTTTCGTATCTTGTACAGAGACGAAGTTATTTTGTTTATATATATATATATATATATATATATATATATATATATATATATATATATTTATATATATATATATATATATATATATATATATATATATATATATATATAAACAAAATAACTTCGTCTGTGTACAAGATACGAAAATAAACTTAAGATAAAAAATGTTTACTCAGATACAGTCTTTACGGGGCAATTCTGCAACAGACTTACATATATATATATATATATATATATATATATATATATATATATATATATATATATATATATATATATATATATATATATATATATATATATATATATATATTTATATATATATAGCTGGTACACCCTGTATATAATTTATTTTCAAGTTTTTAGTTTTGTTGGTAATTGATGCTTTTGATTCTTGAGTTTATTTATTGCCTCACTAAAACTAAGCAGGACTAACCAACGAATTTATATTGAGGTAGTTGTGGAAAAAATATGTAATCCGCCATTTTGTGGCGGCGGCCATATTGAATTTTTTTATATAGTAAGCCCTTTTCTACCTATTAAGCCCTTTTATTCAAAACCCATATTGAGGTAGTAAAAATATGTAATCCGCCATTTCGTGGCGGAGGCAATCTTGGATTTAATTTTTTTCTTGTGAACTCTATTTTTCGAATTAAGCCCTTTCATTTGATACTCATATTTAGGGCCGTATTAACCGTTTGAGGCGCCCTAGGCTAAAATTCCCACAGCGCCTATTTTCCACCAAAAAAATTTTAAAGAGCAAAAAAAAGGGTATCCTTTCCTCCGTAACGCCTATTTTAAGTGGTGCCAGGCATCTTACTTCACGATGACCAAAAAAAAACATAATCATTCCCTCCTTTTCGCGCCTATTTCATTTCAAAGCTCCTTATTCACAAGAGAAATTTGTCACCAAAATCCCCACTCAACCTAAAGTTTTTATTAATTCCCCTGTCTAGCGCTTATTACTCCCCTGTCTAGCGCCTATTACTCCCTGTCTGGCGTCTAGTATTTTCATGGCGCCCTAGGCTGTAGCCTAGTCAGCCTAATGGATAATACGGCCCTGCCCATATTGAGGTAGTTGTGGAAAAAATATGTAATCCGCCATTTTGTGGCGGCGGCCATTTCGGATTTAAATTTTTTCATAATGGGCTTTATTCTACCAATCAAGCTCTTTCATTTGATACCCATATTAAGGTTGGAGTGAAGTAATATGTAATCCGCCATTTTGTATCGGCGGCCATCTTGGATTTACAATCATAAAGAATGTATAAGATTGTATTATCATTAAGATTAAGAGTGTGTACCAAACTTCAGATTGATCGGTCGTCAGGATAGGGGTCAAATTCCAACTACTAGATTTGACCCCAACAAATAACAAATAATAAATACACAGGTCAAGTTAAGAAAAGGCGTTTAATAAAATGGAAGCTTTGATACCTGTATCTCGCAAACCACAACATTTCGACAAAGGTAAATTGCGTTAAATCCTTGTATTTTGGTACAAGGAATTTGTGGTAGCATTTTGTAAAGACATTTTAGACCTTTTGTATATAAACTTCCAAGCCAGAAATACAACATAAAACCAATTTTCAACGGCACTTAATATTGTCAGACCCTAAAAAACACAATAAAACAACGACAAAAAAACATCAATCCCCCGTGTTAAATACTCTTTGGTTGTGCATTTTAAAGGTTATTAATAATAGTAATAAAATTAAATATTCCTAGACGAGAAGAACGGAATACCTTTACGGAACATTTTATAGGTGTCAACGACACGATTCTATCTTAGCCTTGAAACTAATTTAATTATAAAAGCTATGTCTCTGATGTAATGTTGATTTCTTTTGGACGTGGTATAGATTATTATAGGGGAATCATGAGTAAAATAATACAGGCTTTATTTAATCAATAAATAACACAGGTATGCAAAATTGTTTATTTTAAGGTATCTATATTAAGTATTTATGGGGCGCTGAATTCGAAGAAAATGGTGCTTTTTAACATAAGGTTTTTTAAACATATAAGATATTAAAAAATTACAAATTTAATGCCTTAAAAGAGAGTTTAATTAAAAAAATATAAAGCTTACATACACATATAGGTTTCTATAATATACAAATTGTAATGTTTCACAATTTGCGGATGATACGACTATCGCAGTGAGTTCAAAAGTACTGAGGAACTTTCTGAAGCTGCCAGTAATTGTGCGGATGATATGCGGAGATATTGTCAACTAAACGGTCTAAGTTTAAATGCGTCAAAGACAGAAATTGTATGGCAATTAAATGGCAAGTCACTTAAAGAAAAAGACTCATCCTTATCTTTGGGGTTGCACATGGACTCACAGTTAAAGTGGATTAAACATACAGATAACTTATGCACAAGATTATCTACCAAGTGTTACGTTCTGCGAAATCTTCGCAATTTTGTTAACATCGAAATTTTAAAAATTTACTATTACGCACAGGTTTATTCTGCTATAAACTACTGTATTATTTGTTGGGGAAATTCATCAGGCGTCGAAGATCTTTTTTAGTTCAGAAACGCATTATAAGAACTATTCTTTATAAATCTCAGAGAGACTCGTGTAGAGAACTTTTTAGGCAACTACAGATTTTGACAATACCGTCTATGTCTATTTTGTCTTGTGTTTTACATATTAAAGAAAATCCACACTTATCTGTTAGGTTTTCGGACAGAAACTTACAACCTAAGAAATACATCCGACGTCTTAATAACACAACATAATCTCTCTATTACGGCCAACAGTTGCGTAATTATGCCATCCAAACTGTATAACCACCTACCCCAAGATATTAAAACCATACAGAGCATTTCAGTCTTCAAATCTAAAGTTAAACAAATTTAACTTAAACATAGTTTTTATACTGTAGCGGAATTTTTAAATTATAATAATTTGTAGGTAGTTTACAAGATTTACATTTGTGTATTTATTGGTGTTTAAATATGTACTTTTTAAATGGATTGACGTTTTCTATACATACATGTATGTTTAAAGAAATACAGGATTTTGAATTTGAATTTGAATTTGAATAATATCAAAACTTTTAAAGACTTTCGTCTATGTTCATTCCCCTCAGTATCCCTCTGTAACATCCAACAATAGTCTGCAATCATGTTAATATTCCATTTTCCTTGATAATGTCTTTCCATAGCCTTTATGTCACCCCGTAGCACACTTAAATCCCCGAGATTTTCTGGAAAGAAGTCCAAATGAGATTTTAGGAAATAAGCTTTTAAGCTTATGTTGCATTCCAATTTTCTAGGCTAAAAGACTAAAACTTTTAAAGACTTTCGTCTATGTTCATTCCTCTCAGTATCCCTCTGTAACATCCAACAATAGTCTGCAATCATGTTAATATTCCATTTTCCTTGGTAATGTCTTTCCATAGCCTTTATGTCACCCTGTTCTTCACTTAAATCCCCAAGATTTTCTGGAAAGAAATTCAAATAGGATTTTAAGAAATAAGCATTTAAGCTTATGTTGCATTCCAATTTTCTAGGCTAAAAATTAAAACTTTTAAAGACTTTCGTCTATGTTCATTCCTCTCAGTATCCCTCTGTAACATCCAACAATATTCTGCAATCATGTTAATATTCCATTTTCCTTGATAATGTCTTTCCATAGCTTTTATATCACCCTGCTCCTCACTTAAATCCCCAAGATTTTCTGGAAAGAAGTCCAAATGAGATTTTAGGAAATAAGCTTTTAAGCTTATGTTGCATTTCAATTTTCTAGGTTAAAAGACTAAAACTTTTAAGGACTTTCATCTATGTTTATTTCTCTCAGTATCCCTCTGTAACATCCAACAATAGTCAGCAATCATGTTAATATTCCATTTTCCTTGGTAATGTCTTTCCATAGCCTTTATGTCACCCTGTTCCTCACTTAAATCCCCAAGATTTTCTGGAAAGAAGTTCAAATAGGATTTTAAAAATAAGCTTTTAAGCTTATGTTGCATTCCAATTTTCTAGGCTAAAAGACTAATACTTTTAAAGACTTTCATCTATGTTTATTCCTCTCAGTATCCCTCTGTAACATCCAACAATAGTCTGCAATCATGTTAACATTCCATTTTCCTTGATAATGTCTTTCCATAGCCTTTATGTCACCCTGTTCCTCACTTAAATCTCCAAGATTTTCTGGAAAGAAGTCCAAATGAGATTTTAGGAAATAAGCTTTTAAGCTTATGTTGCATTCCAATTTTCTTGGCTAAAAGACTAAAACTTTTAAAGACTTTCGTCTATGTTTATTCCTCTCAGTATCCCTCTGTAACCTCCAACAATATTCTGCAATCATGTTAATATTCCATTTTACACCCTGTTCCTCACTTAAATCCCCAAGATTTTCTGGAAAGAAGTCCAAATGAGATTTTAGGAAATAAGCTTTTAAGCTTATGTTGCATTCCAATTTTCTATGCTAAAAGACTAAAACTTTTAAAGACTTTCGTCTCTGTTTATTCCTCTCAGTATCCCTCTGTAACATCCAACAATAGTCTGCAATCATGTTAACATTCCATTTTCCTTGATAATGTCTTTCCATAGCCTTTATGTCACCCTGTAGCACACTTAAATCCCCAAGATTTTCTGGAAAGAAGTCCAAATAAGATTTTAGGAAATAAGCTTTTAAGCTTATGTTGCATATCAATTTTCTAGTTCTAGTCTAAAAGACTAAAACTTTTAAAGACTTTCGTCTATGTTCATTCCTCTCAGTATCCCTCTGTAACGTCCAACAATAGTCTGCAATCATGGTAATATTCCATTTTCCTTGGTAATGTCTTTCCATAGCCTTTATGTCAGCCTGTTCCTCACTTAAATCCCCAAGAATTTTCTGGAAAGAAGTCCAAATGCGATTTTAGGAAATAAGCTTTTAAGCTTATGTTGCATTTTAATTTTCTAGGCTAGAAGACTAAAACTTTTAAAGACTTTCGTCTATGTTCATTCCTCTCAGTATCCCTCTGTAACATCCAGCAATAGTCTGCAATCATGTTAATATTTCATTTTCCTTGGTAATGTCTTTCCATAGCCTTTATGTCACCCTGTTCCTCACTTAAATCCCCAAGAAATTTCTGGAAAGAAGTCCAAATGAGATTTTAGGAAATAAGCTTTAAAGCTTATGTTGCATTCCAGTTTTCTAGGCTAAAAGACTAAAACTTTAAAAGACTTTCGTCTATGTTCATTCCTCTCAGTATCCCTGTGTAACATCCAACAATATTCTGCAATCATGTTAATATTCCATTTTCCTTGATAATGTCTTTCCATAGCTTTTATATCACCCTGCTCCTCACTTAAATCCCCAAGAATTTTCTGGAAAGAAGTCCAAATAAGATTTTAGGCTTATGTTGCATTTCAATTTTCTAGGCTAAAAGACTAAATAATAATGTACCGTGGGTGTCTTAGGCACGGTTAGAGGGAGTTTGTTGCCAAGGGTCTTAAATACTTGGAAATTTGGAGGGAAAGGGAAGACCTCCTCCGGTAGCAGGTTTCGCGTTCTTGAAACTCTAAAGACAAAAGAACGAACAAAGTGCAATGTCCGGGACCTTCTAAGTTGGACCGTATAGGAATGCATACGTGTTTTTTTCTCTGTTGGGGGCTAGAAGTGGCGAAATTATACTAGACAATTTCTTCGGAACAGAAGCCGTGGAAGAACCTATAAAAAAGCGATAGATCCCCTACAAACTGACGATGAACAAGAAAAGTGTAAGCAAAAGATCAAGCGATCAACGCGAAAAGCTCTTTTTCTAGATATGAGAACAATAATATATATGATTATTTTTTCGGTTCATTAAATTGGACGAAAACGTTTCTTTTAAACAGATATCTGCATCTTCTGCGTTTTGTTTTCAAATCAGGTTTAGTGATGGGTTTAGGAACCTGAAAAGTGGAGTGAAGGGTACTATCGTCGGCGATACTATGAATGGAATTAGTTGTGGACGAGAGAAGGTCGTTGATATAAAGGAGAAACAATGTTGCTGTCTAAACCGAGTCCTGAGGCACTCCAGCATAAACTTGGTAAAAGCTTAAAAAGTGACTCAGGTATATGTCCAGACGTAAAAATGCATGTTTATATTAAATTTATTTAAAAACAATTACCTATTATTTAAGGTTTTGAGATTCTGTTTTTTAACAATAGATTACTTAAGAATATGAAGGGGTTAGAAGCAAAACGTCCTAAGTGGCAAAATGTTTATTTTGAGAAAACAGCCTCGAAAGTTTGGTGCGTATTGAAAATTCTGAGCATTTCCAATGTGGTGTTTACCATATTGGATGCAATTAAAATAATTTAATGAATTCAATTATGAAATAAAGCAAAGACATTTTTTAATTTTTTAGCTTTTTTGCAAAAAAGTCACTTAGGTCGTTTTGATACCAAATAGATTACAGAGTTTATTGATAGGTAAATTGAAAAACTGAACAATTTAGAATAAACCTTTATTTCTTAGAATACTCAAACATTAACTATTATAACGCTTATATTATTTATTCATAGTCTGAAATTAAACTTTCATATTCTTCTTGTTCTTCAGGTCTTCAGGAGCTTCCAGGGAAGTAGAAGCAGAGGAGGAAGAAGCGATTTGGACTTTTTTCTTTTCGCCAACTTTTTCTTCATGTGGCAGTCCTCTATAAAATTCATGATAGATTGGAGGAATAAAATCCAAGAGTTGTTGCAAATTTTCCCATTTTTGATACTTTATTTTACAAGGTTGCTTGCTGAGTGATTCCAAAGTATGATTGCTTGAAGGACGCCCAATATTTTTAGTACACTTTTCTGACGTAAAAAAGGATAATCCTCTTGAAGTGTCGATTTAAAGAAAAACTGGTATGTTCTGTTTTTCTGTACGAAAACCACTTTATCTGTCTCCACTTAATTACCTGATTAGTGTCGTCTTTCTTGGGATCTTTGATAATCTCGTTCAAGCTTGTAATAGACAAAAAATCGTCCATTTTATGTACCTTAAATTTTTTGAACATTTTTTAATTAGATCACACCAATGATCCGGTAAAAATATCTGAGGGTTATTTTTTTACTTTTTTCAATCAAAGCGAAACTTCGATCGCATTCCATGTAAGAATGTCCGGATTCAAAAAATTTATGGTCAATACGTTCAATATTTGTTGTCTGAACTATGTGCATAAACAATTTTGCAATATTCTTATTTTTATTTTGACCACCGCATGAGTCACTGTACGCCACAATTTTCGTGATATGTTCTGGCAGGTTCTTCATAAACTAAAATAAAATTTGAGAGTAGTAAGAAAGTTTATAATAAAATCTGTATTAACAACTTACGTGTAACAAACACGATCCGATTTCTTGAGACCCTCTTGAGGCTTGGCCTTCATGCCAGATGTACATGTTGGATACTCCAGAACAAAGATCGAAAATGCAAAAATTGTAAGTCCATAATTGCCTTAAATAGTAAACTTTATTTGTTGTCAAAAGTGGAGTTGGCAATGTCTTTTGCAAATCAAAACAGATTACAAGTGAATCATTTTCATTCTTACTATTTTCAACATCTTTTATTTTGCTCTCTACTGCTTTCTTTGCTTGGCGCTGATGTACCTCTAGTTCTCGTTCATACTTTTTCTGTTCTTTGTTAGGAGCTGATAAAAGATTTTGCAGTCGATCACAAGTGTTGCAAGTGTCTGAATGTGGTTGATGAAACTTCAGATTAAATTCTGTATTAAAAATGTGACGGTAAAATGATTCCTTTACTGGTATTTCGCCTTTCTCGGTGGAAATATCTCTATATAGATTGTACATTTTTCGAATGTTTAAGTCAGAAGAAAGGTATCTTGTGTTTAGAATTTGATTGTATGAGTAATGGCTTTTGTATCTCGGAAAAGCCTTAATGTGATCTAATACGTTTCTTCTTTGAGTTTCCGATATTTTGTTCTTTGGGATTATCTTACCCCTTTTATCTTGTTCTACAAATTTGTCCTTTTTTGCAGATTACTTTAAAACGACCATATGTTATATCAAATGTTTAAGAAAAATTCTCTACATACACGTCGGTCGAGTAGCCTAATTTCAGTGCTGTATTTCTTTTTCCATTACCCCTACCTCTCTTTGGAACTGTTTTCCGAATTTGTGATGCTAATAAATTTGTCTGTAAGTCATAAGTAGGCAAACTGTACAATTTACAAAATAATCGCTTCCTTTCATCGTCTGTAAACTTCGAACATTAGTATCTACAGCTATGAATAAATTCTTGTACATTTTTCTTCCTTCTAACTTTTCCCCTGCTGGTGTACTCTTCACCTTTAAGTCTTTTTTGTTTTACATCATTTCTTTTCCAGTTTTTTTTCACTTCGTTGCCTTTTTCGAGCCCTCTTCGGTGTAACTAAAAAATAATATACCTTATAGTTTTTGTTTTAAATCTTCTTTTATGAAACCTTTACCATGAACATTTGCTTCTTGTACTGGATTCTCGGAGTCACTTTCACTCGGGAAGTACTCAGATCCACTATCTGTTGCGTACGGATCAGCTTCTGACTCTAAAAAACGCGTTACCATTATTTAGTTGAAAATCTTCAATTTTTCAAGAAACAAAAAGCATATCCTCAAAAATTAAAAATATATATTCATGGAAGCTCTGATCTCTCTGATCTCTGATCTGGTTAATTGGCACCTACCTGATGTAGAGGACATCTTTCATTCACAAAATATCACTTGAATAATTTTACCAAGACTTTAGAGTACTTAAACTTTTAAAAACAAGATAGTACGATTAGCACGCGGTCTGAACGGAATGCCGACTAAAAAACAACCTATTTGCTTATTTATTTTTACGTGTCCATACACGTTTAGGAGCAAAACGACCTAAGTGCTGCTTAGGCGTTTTTGCTACCAAATAAAACATTCAGTTTATTTATACAACTTTTTCTATCCGTTAAAAGATGTCTCTACATTACAATTTTCAATTGGGTAATTTTTGTACCAGACAGAAACGAATACTAAGAACACGAATCCGTACTTAGGTCATTTTCACCACAAATGTCACTTGGGCACTTTTGCTTCTGACCCCTTCATATACGAATAGTTTATTACTACGGTTATAACCGAATTTGCATTAAAAAATTAAAAATACGCTGTAGAAAACAAACGACACAATGGCGAATTGTGGTTTTTCACCAGTAAATTTGGTCTTGAAACTTAAAGCTCGCAAACGGGGTCAGTTTTTGTGTAAAACTTACAAAAGTATGTGTTTTCTATAAAAAGCGTTAAATTTGGCCCATCCTGTACACTAAACACGGAACTAGTACTAGATTGACCCAAAATACATGATACTTTTTCAAACGGTTATGTAAAAATATCATTTATGGAGATAGACAAAAATATTGTGAAAGTTAGAGCCCTTAATTTTATTATAAAAATCATCGCAACTAACAGGGGGGTCTTTAAACATTAAACTACTTCTTTAATTTTGTTTTTGAGTTTAGATTTTTGGTACTACTGCAAATATCAATATTTTAATAAATCCAATATTCACTCATAGACAAAATGATCGCATAATTTATGCTCAGTTTTCTCCATAGGCTTTTTTTAACATTTTTCAATAATAGCTTTGTTCGCGGGTCTAGTAATGAACCGATTCTGAACCAGAACCGAACTGGTTTAGAATTATTTTAAAGCGCATGTCTAGTTATTTATTAGTTCGGAATTTTTATTTACCGCGAACGATTTTCTATACAGCTGAGGATGTATTCTAACCTAGCCTTTTGGTTATGATTTTTCATGGTTAAATTGGATACTACACAAAAAAAAATTAAATTCAAACAAAAAGGTTAATTGTTATACTGTCGAAAGCCACTGGAGGTCTCTCGGCGGAAGACGAGGAATTCCCTGCCTCCTCCCGTTTTTAACATAAGTATGTATATTTAACTAAAGATAAAATTCAAACAACAAGAAATGCTAAAATCTTGTAATACTTTCTATATTTTTTAATTAAATCTTTATTTATTTTATTGCATACATACATTCATACGGAAAACAATTAAAAATCCTTTGTTTATATACAGAATCACAAAAATAGTTAAAAAATATTCAACAGGTATATTAACCCGCATAAAAAGTTGCAGAAACAAATAAACTGTAATACAACGGTTTATTTCTGTACCACAAAAACAGAAAACAGCTGACCATGTCGACAATGCGCATGAAATTCCGAACTGAACTTTTAGTTCCAACAAAAATCCCAGGACTGCTAATCAGGTTACGAACCGGTAACGAACTGATTCCATTGTAACCCGCGAACACAGAACTGTTACTAAAAATTCAGGATTTTACTAACCGCGAACGCTGCTTTTTTCACTGCGCATGCGAATAGTCCCAGAACCGGTTCAGAATCAAACCCGCGAACAAAGCTATTTTTACTTCTTTTTCTTTTCTTGTCATCGTTTGTTTTCCTTTTGAAATGACATAAACGCATCAAAGGTTTATTTAGCAAATGGATTTTTGCAGGAAAATCCTGCACTAAAATAAAATTAGATAGAAATACTTTAAACACTTTAATTTTAAGATATTCATCTAATGCAGAATATGGCCGAGACACGTATTACGAAATTCCCGTGAGAGAGCACTTATATGCACGTTTGCACAATTTATGCCCATCATTTGGTTTCTCCATGCACCACAATACCTATCTCCGTAAAGAGATCTATAAAAACATTTATAGCAGAATAGCTGTAAACGTAAAAACTTTAAATGAAAATTGTTTCTTCAGGTAAAAAGTACCACTTAAAATTTATGGCAATTCCTGTTTTACTGTTATTGTCGTTTTATTTTTTTTTGACTGCCACTTTGCAAAGTACACTCTTTGCAAGAATAATAAGTTATTTCCATAATTACTATCTGTTACCGACAAACTAGCCTGTAAAGATGGGGACACATTGTTCTGACGTGTGTGTGTGTGTTGTGTTAAAAAAGATCAGACATCAATTTTTTATATTATTTTAATGGGCCGCACAGCACAGCGAGCTTATGGGACCGTTGGACAAAATTAATACGACCCAAACTAATAAAGATAAACGTATTAAATGTGCTATTTTTGTAGAGCTCTTTGGACGATCTTCATAATAGTGATATAATATACAGGGTGTTGCATTTAAAAATATCATACTTTTGTCTTACCCTGTATATGTTAAGCAGAATAAAAATTTGAAATTTATTTAATACTACAGAATAAACCAATAAACGAATAATTTGTGTTTTATTTTGTAGGATGAAAAAAGAAAAAACTTAAGGGGTGTAGATTTATAATTGGACTTCAAGGTAAAGTGATATTTCTATATACAAAAACTGTAAACATTTTTATAATTAACGGGTTGTACTTCTGGAATATCAGGATATTGGATGTTAAAAGCATTCAACAAGAACAATCTGTTTTTCGAAGTGTTACAAATAATAGTTGCATAATAATTCTTAGTATGATAGCCTTATTCTAAATTAAATTTGCTACAAATTAGCAAAAAGTACAAATACACTTTTTTATACTTGCGAAGCCGCGGGCAAAAGCTAGTAAGACTACATATGAACATTTTCCAAAATTCAATAAAGGCAAAATCGTAACTGAAATAAGTGTTAGTACACTACCTCCAATTTCTCTTTTTTTTTTATTTCTGGACAAACCACGAAGGCTAAAAGCCTAAATACTAACGTACCGTGGGTGTCTTAAGCGAGGTAAGAGGGAGTTTGTTGACACGGGACTTAAATACTTGAAGATTTGGGGGGAAGGAAAAAGACCTCCGCGGGCAGCAGGTTCCACAACCTAGAAACTCTAGGGATAAAAGAACGAACAAAGTGGGAAGTTCGGGGCCTGTCCAGTTGGACCGTATAGGGATGCATACGCGCGGAACCACGAGTTTCTCTGTTGGGAACCGTAAGTGGAGGAACTATACTGGACAATTCTTCAGAGCAGAAGCCATGGAAGTACCTATAAAAAGCGATAAATCCCCCACAGCCCGACGATGTGCAAGAGAGGGAAGCCTTTCTGTAAGTGAAGGATCATTAATGAGACGAATAGCTCTTCTCTTGAATAGAATCAAGAATGCTTAGGTTGTGGGGGACGCCATGCCCCAGATATGAGAACAATATTCCAAGGGAGGTCGGATTTGGGACACATATAAAGTGTATAAATTAGAAGGGGAAAAATACTTTTTGGCTCGAAAGAGAAATCCAAGCTTTTTTGAAGCTGACGTGGCTATAGATACAATGTGTTTATGCCAGTTAAGGTTACTTTCAAATGTGACGCCCACAAGATTAAAAGTGTCTTTGCTCTGTAAAACTTGGCCGCTCATAAGTAGAGGATGAGTATTTGATGACTCTTTTCGCGACAAGGAACATGATTGTGTTTTGGATGTATTAAAATGGACGAGATTTTTAGCGCCCCAATCCAATATTAAATTAAGATCCTGCGAAAGAGATATCTGCATCGCTCTGCGTTTGTTTTTCAAGTCAGGTTTACTAATGGGTTTAGGAACCTGAAAACTAGAGTGAAGGGTACTATCGTCGGCGAAACTATGAATGGAATTAGTTGCGGACGAGAGAAGGTCGTTGATGTGAAGAAGAAACAATGTTGGTGCCAGAACTGAGCCCTGTGGGACTCCAGCATTAACTTGGTGAAAGCTTGAAGAATTGTCGTCCACAATAACTAATATACGACGATCAGATAGATAACTAGAGAGCCAAGTACAGAGTTTAGTTGAAAGACCATATACTTACCTATACTTTAATGCGATAAATTTTAATGCGTGGACATACAAATCTATGATTTTGAAATATGATTATTTAGTCAATTTAGTATCATTTTTACTAAAAATAGAAGCCATGCTAAAAAACCAAAATTAGGTTTTTGTCCACAGATCACTGCGCTGTGCGCCCTGCATATTGGTCTAGCGCTACGATTCGTGTCATGTCCTGACGTGTCGTCAGAGCGTTTTAGGCCGCGCTTCGGTACTAACAGAAACATAAAAAAATAATGTTAATTGAAAACGTAAAAAACTCGCAAATATTTATTGATTACAATATTAAGTAATAACCGCAATCAAAATTGCTGGACAGCATGGGAAGAAATAGAAAGAAATACAAAAAATCTCGAAGTAAAAACAATAATGTTGTTTAAAGATTATGTATTATGTATTATGTGTTATGTGTTATGTGTTATGTGTTATGTGTTATAATAATAATATGTATTATATATTATGTATTATGTATTATGTGTTATGTATTATGTATTATGTATTATGTATTATGTCATTACTATGTATTATGTATTATGTATTATGTGAGCATGTATTATGTATTATGTATTATGTATTATGTATTAGCCTTTATTATGTATTATGTATTATGTGTTATGTATTATGTATGTGTATTATCTGATATGTATTATGTGATATGTATTATGTATTATGTATTATGTATTATGTATTATGGACTATTTATTATTTATTATTTAAAAGCATAATCTTTATTTGAAACTACTCTACGTCCAATAATTTTTTTTTTCTTATTATTTCGTAATTAATATTGGTATTATGTCCGCGATGCACTCTATTTTCCTAATTGCCATTGTGTAATTTCATTTATCTAATGTTAACATCTTTGGACAAACCACGAGAGGCTAATAATTTCTAAAATAATATCTTCTATATATATATATATATATATATATATATATATATATATATATATACCATATATATACCATATGCTATTTATATATATATATATATATATATATATATATATATATATATATAATATCTTCTAATATCTAAAATAATTTTGTTCTTTTATCACGAGACATCTTGGGGGTATAGTTTATAGAGGCTAAGCTCCCTAACCAGCAGAAGCTTTGGCTCACTCTCATTTCTGTGCTTGTAATAGAAACTCCACATGGGCATCGACCAATTTTCTGATTGGTCCGGTGCCAACTTTCGCTATCTGGTGGTCAGGGTGGGTACTAAAATTTCAGGGTACGCTGAATATCATTTGTAAACTTCTATGGATTACTATTCTTTGGTATAATGATTTCGACTGCTTGTCAAGAATACTTACTTTAGCAAGTATTTGATGAACGGACCTAGGTTCGCTTATTTTTTCACACTGTCGACGGAGGGCGGAATGGACAATAAGGTACCACGCTTATACGCCATTTCTATTTTTTAAAACATTTTTTTTAGTTTTTTGTTATCGCTTACACCGTACTGATGTTAACCAAAATAGTTCAAAACCAGTTTGCGGTTAGTGATCTCAATTAACTTCAAAGAAAAACCTTTTGGCTAGTGTGAAAATCTGCATCGCCAGATCGGGCAGTGTTCCAACGGATGCTACCTTGCAGTGCAAGGGAATAACAAGCAGTAAGGGGCTTTAGCTCTACTTCATTCCTGTATAACGATTTTGACTGCTTGTCAAGAATACTTATCTTTACAAGGCAGTAAAAATCATAGTGGATTAATAAGCAGGTCACTGTAGACTGAAAAAGAGCCTGAAAATAATGGGCCAAGCAGAAGAGAACCTGTGCAGGTTCTGCCAGGTAGAAAAAACATTTTTAAAGTTTGATTAAATAGACCGACTTGGAAAGCTTGCTCTAAATAAATGGATAAAGGGCATACAATAAACCCGCGGAGGTTGCAGTGGTAGAGGATAACGTATGTCCTAAAGTTTTGGCTCATTGTCTTTAATTTTAACAAAAACAAAAATAATATCAAGTTGCCTTTGAAAACAAAAGTTTATTTACTTTATTTACTGTCAGTTGAGATTTATTTATTTTATGAAGTTTTTCCTTTAAGATGTCGTATAAATTAGAAATAAGAAAAAAGTATACCACAAGTTAGTTGGGCGGATACCCAAAGCTGAAATCTGTCGAATATTTCAGAATGAAAACATTTCACGCAAGAACCATTTATAGAACAATAGCGGAGTGCAAGCAGGGGAATACCATGTCTGAATCTCCCAGAAGTGGAAGACCACGTGCATTTACCGCAGAGAGGTCAGAGAGATTGAGTGAGAAGATCAAAAAACCAGATTGGAATGTCAACGAGGGAGACTGGCTAGGCAATACAGATCTTCTAAGTACGATATCGTTGGAATTGAGGAAGAATGGTCTTAAATATCGAAAGAGACGTAAGTGCCCCAAATACTCTCAAGCGCAGCTTCTTCGTATATCAAGATGTTGTCGTCAACTGAGGCGGGTGTGCCAAAACTTTTAGGACATACGTTATGTATAAATAACTTTTAAGCTAATCTAATGCGTGGTAATTTCGGATCTCTACCTACTAGTCCTTATACTCGCACACAATAAAAGTCCGTTTGAAAAATCTTTTCCTTCTTATGGTAGGTTTACATCTAACATTTATTGCGTGATATTTATGTCAGACAAAATTCTGGCTAATGTAAACAATAAAAAATTTCTTTCAGACATACATTTTTGCCGTTTACATTAGCCATAATTTCTATCTTACATAAATATCATGCAATAAATGAGATATAAACCTACCATCCCCCCTTCCCTATTAGTACCAAGAAGAAAAAAATATATGTAACCCATTACCTATCAAGTTCTAATGATGTAAAACTATTTTTTCTACTACTGTATAAATATAAGAAAAACTTGTAGTCCTAGCAACGCGAATGATAACGAAAGAGAACCTTCGTGTTACCTGGTTGATAAGCGTTGCTAGCTACAAAAGTAATATTTTCAGCGCCTGGACAAAAAAGTAAGAGTAAAAAAATATGCTTGTGGGAAATATTAGGATTTATTTATAAAAAGTAATTGTGCAATTTGAGCAATTCGCAAAAGAAATTGGAGGAATAATACTTGAATTAAAGTTTTTAAATTTGTTGTTGGGGTATCGTTATCACCTTTAACTACGTTAATATTCATATTTTTCACTGTTACTTCATTAGAGGAAATATTGGTAGGAATTTCGTGTAAAACCTTCTTTGAAATTTCCACCTTATTACTATAGGATTCAGCAATATATCCCTCCGCAACAGAAGAAGACTTCCAACCTCCATGCCTTTTAAGTCCAAAATATCGACATCCGAAGCATTGGCAAGAAACGTAGTTGACGTTCTTCTAAAAGAATGGCCAGTGTATCTACTGATGTCTTCAAGCTTCAAAAACTTCGCAATTTCTTTAGGTACATTTGAAATGGTGTGTTTTCCAATTACTTGATTAACACATTTACCTCTTTCATAACGATACAATAAGCGCTCGTCTAGAGCATTCCTTGGTCTCAGCTTAATATATTCCTGTAGAAATCTGACATAAGGAACTGAGCCTTCATCGTTGGTTACTACAAAGTTTCTTTTAACTTTATTTTTAGACTCCACTATTTTTACTATAGCCAACGTCATTTCTTAGTTTCTACATCACTTAGCTTCATTCTGTATATTTCGTCTGTCCGGCATGTCCCAGCCACTCCCATAATGGCTATTACTTTCATTGCTAAGTAACTTTGATCAGGCGCGTTAAGTAAAAACTTTATGATTTCTTCTCTTTTTTAGAATTTTTGACTTTTTGCCTCACAAACCATCGTTTTTCCTTTTTAATAAAAGCAACTAGTTTCTTGAACTCCGAAATATCTTGACTTTTGTTTACGGAAATTGTTAACTTGAGCATGGAATATACAGACCAGAGGGTTGGTGGTGATAAAGACTCGGATTTTCTTGAAAATACGCCAACATCTCATTCTCGTCAATCCGCTCCACATTTTTTGTAGCAAGCCATTCAGAAAACGATTTATATGTTTGATGGTACCTCTCTTTAGATTTGTCTGGCAGAAGTGAGGCACACGCAAGGTCAGCTGCCTTTTGGATGCCATTTTCATATTCATTTAATATTTTAAAATGGGAATGGATTTATACTAAATTAACAATAATTCAATATCTGACAAGTGCTGATGACAGACAATGTCAACAATAAATGTGTTGCTATGGATTAATTTTTAACAGGTAAAATTTCAAAATCTCTGATATTTCTATTAAAACATGATGTTAATGATTATTAAATTATGCGATACATAGAACAGTAGCAGAAAAATATAATACATTACACGATGCGAAAGGTCTTTCAAGTGTTCGGAACTAACCAGAACTAACCACCTCACACCAAAAAGTAAACTTTCGCATCTTGTAATGTAAATAACTATATTATTTTGGATCTTTTTCATACTTTTTTTTCATTCGTTGCCCATTTTAAAATTATTATGTATTAGAGAAGTTTCAATTAATTAAATACACGAGAAAGGGACAAAATTACCCTCGCCCACGGGCGGCATATTCCCCTAGGAACGGCCCTGAATGCTAAAAACGGATCAATAATGCAAAGTGATTATAATATTTCAAGCTCAAGGTCAATAAAATATAAACGAAGCCAGTTACGATACTTCGATAAAGAACAATGTTAAAAATAACACGATTATACCTTGAACAAGTGCAAGTACATTTTCTTATGACATACTTAATGACTCTTTTCTTCGGTCTGGTCATACAACACCAAGGCCAGACATACTTAAGTTTCAAGTTCAGTAGCGAAAAATAGAACAGCAAAAGTGCCATCGACACCGCTAAAGGTCAAGTTCAGGACCGATTTTAATTTGTCGGCTTGTCGAAAAAGCGATGAGACGGTGTTATATGAACGCGTTTATTAATAGTGGATTGGTGGTTTACTATTTTAGTGGAAGAAGTGTTACCAACTCGTGGAAATTTTTAAGGGTCAAAGGGAAATGTATAATCTACTTTTGATAGGTTTAATCTTTATAAATGAATTTACCATGAAAAACCGCAGCCAAAGATCAAAGAGTTCGAGCATATCCTCAAAAAACAAACCAATAAAATCTTGGTCAAAGGAAATGTATAATCTTACTTTTGATATTATTGGAGCTTCAATTATTAGTAAAAACTTTTAAGAGAACTGGAATATTTTATAAATTTCTTCCTGGTCCAAGACGGGAAATAATTAAAGTATATATATATATATATATATATATATATATATATATATATATAATTTGAGCCCAAGAAGAGCAAGTATTGTATACTAGGAAAAAATATTCACAAATAACGTATTAACTATTTTTATCGTTTAAAAAAATGTGCTCCTGAACTTGCACTTATTTTAACCAGGCTCTTTCGAATTTCTTATGACACGGGTATTTTTCCAGACAGCTGGAGAGCTGCACGTGTCCAGCCTATTCCCAAGAAAGGATCTAAATCTCTTCCATCCAACTATAGACCCATTTCACTCTTTTTAAAGCTTTGTAAAGTAATGGAGAAACCCATAAACTCTCAAATTCTTAGGTTTTTAGAAAAACATAAAATTTTACATGACAGGCAATACGGATTTCGTCACAAGAGATCTACAGCAGATCTTCTTTCCTTCGTTTCAGACAACTGGAACAAGTCTCTTGAGTTTCTAGGTGAGTCCCAGATCGTTGCTCTTGATATATCTAAAGCTTTCGACCAAGTCTGGCATGACGCACTTCTTAATAAACTTCCCTCCTACGGTCTTCCAACTAAACTCTGCTCTTGGCTCTCCAGTTATCTTTCTAATCGTCGTATATCAGTTATTGTTGATGGCCACTCTTCAAGCTTTCACGAAATTAATGCTGGAGTGCCACAGGGTTCAGTACTAGCACCAACTTTGTTTCTTCTTCACATCAACGACCTTCTTTCTTCCACAACCAATCCAATTCATAGTTATGCTGACGATAGTACCCTTCACTCCACTTTTCAGGTTCCCAAACCAATCTCTCAACCCGACTTGGAAAGCAAACGCAGGGCGATGCAGATATCTCTTTCACAGGATCTCAATTTGATATTGGATTGGGGCGCCAAAAATCTCGTTCAATTTAATGCATCCAAAACACAATCATGTTCCTTGTCGCGAAAAAAATCATCAAACACTCATCCTTTGCTTATGAGTGGCCAGGTTTTGCAGAGCGGGGACACATTTAACCTTGTGGGCGTCACATTTGAGAATAACCTTAACTGGCATAAACACATTGTATCTATAGCCACCGCGGCTTCAAAAAGCTTGGATTTCTTTTCCGAGCCAAAAAGTATTTTTCTCCTTCCAATTTATACACTTTGTATGTGTCCCAAATTCGACCCTCTCTGGAATATTGTTCTCATGTCTGGGGAATGGCATCCCCTACAACCCTCAGCATTCTTGATGCCATTCAAAGAAGGGCTGTTCGTCTTATTAATGATCCTTTACTTACTCAAAGACTTCCTTCTCTTGCCCATCGTCGAGCTGTGGGAGATCTATCGCTCTTCTATAGATACTTTTACGGCTTCTGCTCCGACGAATTATCCAGTATAGTCCCTCCTCTTGCAGCTCCCAACAGAGAAACTCGTGGTGCCGCGCGTATGCATCCCTATACAGTTCAATTGGACAGGCCCCGAACTTCCCATTTCGTTCGTTCTTTTATCCCTAGAGTTTCTAGACTGTGGAACCTACTGCCAGCGGAGGTCTTTCCTTCCCCCAAATCTTCAAGTTTTTAAGTCCCGTGTTAACAAACTTCCTCTTACCCTGCTTAAGACACCCACGGTACGTGAGTATTTAGGCTTTCATCCTTCTTCGAACTATTTTATTTGTATACCTAAACTAACCAATAATGGCTAATCAGTATACAAATATCAAATATTGTGATATTAATTTTGTTATGGAAAAGCAACAACGCCCTCTAGCACCATACAATCAATGTGTGAAATATTACTAAAATGATTCGTCAATAACATAATTAACCTAAAAAACTTGTGTTTTTAATTATTTTGTACAATCCAAAAATAAAACTGTTGGGAGGGGGAGGGGTAATTTAAACCATGACACCCAGTACTTTGTTTTGAATTTCTATTGTTACATGAGTGGCTTTCACGTGACGCAAATAGAGCGCTCCAGAGTAGCTCAGCAGCATTTCGTTCTACTTTATGGCGTTCCAGTGACGAAAAGTGTTATGAACCTGGGTTGCTTTCCAGTAGACGAAAATTTTGTGCGTCACGCCCAGGGCTTGAAGCTCCTGAACTGCTCTAAAGTTAGTCACTGGAACGCATCCTTAGACAAGGAAAGAGGATGCTTTAAGAAATCTTTAAAATTTCGTTGATTTTAACCTTTCTTGGCTTTTATAATAATAATCTCTTTTAATATCTAATTCCATTTTAAATAAATAATTTTAAAAAATCCATCCTCTAACCATAAAAAACACGTTTGAAGCACAAAAACCAAAAAAAGGTGGTTGGTGCATGAGGGGCAAGGGAAAGAAAAACGGAGTAGCTCAGGTGCATAACACTTTCCGTCACTGGAACGCCATAAAGTAGAACGAAATGCTTCTGAGCTACTCGGGAGCGCTCTATTTGCGTCACTGGAAAGCCACTCTAAACTACCCGCTTTTCTTTCCCTTGCCCCTCATGCACCATCCCCTCTTTTGGTTTTTGTGCTTCAAACGTGTTTTTTATGGTTAAGGATGGATTTTTAAAAAATTATTTGTTTAAAATGGAATTAGATATTAAAAAGAGATTATTATTATAAAGCCAAGTAAGGGTAAAAACGAAATTTTAAAATTTCTTAAAGTAATCTCTTTCCTTGTCTAAGGATGCGTTCCAGTGACTAACTTTTTATAGCAGATCAAGAACTTCAAGCCCTGGAGCGTGACGCACAAAAATTTTCGTTACTGGAAAGCTACCCTGGCAGCAAATTATTATTGCTTTTTGCTACTAAATTATTTTTAGGTTATTTATTTTGTAAAATAAGAAAGGTGGTTCCTTTAAATGTATATCAATCTTTTGTATTAATAAAAGTACATAGATTGTTTTTTTATTTTTATGTTTTTTTTATTATTAACCAATTAGCCTATTGGATTTACCAGCAGGCTGAGTAGGCTGAAGCCTAGAGCGCCAAATTTTTAGGGGTCGGCAGATTTACGTCATAAATTGTTTATTTCGTTTAGAAAGATTGTAGGAGTAGACAAATGGAAATGAGGACCTTTTTTGGTCTTTAAATATTTTAAGACTGAAAAGGCCAATTATTTTTTTTCTCTTCAATTTTTTCCCCAACCAAAATAATACAAAATAGGCGGCCAAAATTAATAGCCTACGGGCGGCAAATATGTAAATCCGCCACTGTAACCAATATAGACCAGTGTCGCCGAAGCCTTTAAAAGAGGTAAAAAGTGAAAAAAAGTTATAGTAGAATAAAACCCATTGAAAAGGTAGAGAACATAACAGTGCCGTATTATCCATTAGGCTGACTAGGCTACAGCCTAGGGCGCCATGAAAAAAGTAGGCGCTAGACAGGGGAGTTTTTAAAAAATTTAGATCGGACTAATTTCTCTGTGAATAAGGTGCTTTGAAATAAATGAAATAGGGGCGAAAAGGAGGTAATGACCTTTTAGGCGCTCCAGAAATTTTAGCCTAGGGCGCCTCATACCCTAATACGGCCCTGGAACATTACAAAAATAAACGAAAAATAAATTACGGGCGATTTAAAGTCGGAAAGGGTGAGAGGAGGGTGTAAAGCGTAAAATACAGATTTCTAGACTTAAAAATGCCGATATTTCGACACGGAAATTTTCGATTGAAAATAAGGGTACTTTTTTAATATTAAGTCAAAATAAATAATTATTTTAAGTCCCAAAAATTACAATATATTTGGGACAAATAATGGTAAGTTTTTTGTAAAAGATAAAAATAAAAAACCAAAAACTTGGTTATTTGAATATTTCGAAAGTGTTGGAGTTATGTAAAGAAAGTGGAAATACAAAATTTGTAGATCTTTTCATAACCTAAAACTTTACCATTTAACTTTTTTCCATAAGACTTGTAGTTTGGACCGGAATCAGATCGCCCGTAACTTATTTTCCCTTAATTATTGGGTATATTCTCTACCTTTTACAATGACTTTTACTCCACTATTTTTTCTTTAAGTTTTAACAATTATCTACCCTGGTCTAAGACATTAAACACATTTTTCCACGACCGTTCAAAAAAAATGCTTTTTTAATTGTTAACACGAAGGTAAGGTACTCCATTCTAATACACTACATAAAGTGTTAAAAAAGTATCTTTTTTGTTTTGTTTTAATGCCTACTACAATACACTTAAATATCAATTTTATGTAATGGAACAGTAAACGCGACATCAACGAACCAAACGGTCAAGTTACCTTTGATTTCGTCATTATTTACTTTTAATTCATGTGTCACTAGTTTTAAAATTTGACAGTTTGCAAATAAATTTATAGAAAATATTTTAAATTAATAGTAATAATAAATTTGGATGACTAAGAAATTGAAAAGGAATTTGTACTGTTTTATTATTATTTCTACAAAAAGTAAGTACATACAATTTTCTAAAATTTAGTAATAAATATGTAGTTATGAAGAGGATAATTATTGTCTTTTAAAAAATAAGGAGGCTATGATTTTTTGTTGCGATGTAATGGCTGTACTGCAAAAATTAAAATTAATAAGTTTAGATAAATAAAACTTGTATAAAATGGTACTTTGGGAAATTTTTATAAGGTCGTGGAATAAATATATAGTATGTAACACATGCATAAAGTGTCTTTTTTACTCATGGGATTGCTGCACTCGCCTAACGGCTCGTACTGTCAAACTTCCCATTCGTAAAAAAGTATCACTTTATGCACTTGCTACATAAATTACTATTAAATAACTCTTTGTTTTTTTATTTACGGGCGTGTCATTGCCCTAAATAGCTCTTGCACAACTTCATCCAGTCGGATTTTGTCTGGATGCACTAAAATATAGCGCATGTCAGCAATTTACGCTCTTGGGAACTAGTTTTCCAGTTTGATTTGTTATAGCCATCCAAAAGACACTTCGCTTGTTGTTGAATTTTGAGAATATTATGTTAATAAGAGCTGACAAAGCTATCAGTATTAAATTCTTTTTTTATATTTTAAAATAAATAATATAAATGTTTTTAAACAAAATAATATTTGACTTTTCTCTTGAATTTAATGTAGAAGATATGTAAACAAAACAAAAAGGAGTTTTTTTTTTAAGTAGAGCTGATGATTTTTGCTTATTTTAGGTTTAATCTTTATAAATGAATTTACCATGAAAAAAAAACCATTTCAAAAACAAACCAATAAAATTTGTTTAAACTTACGGGTCCTCACTGTAAAGAAAGTTGTGACTGTTCAGCTGGTTACAATAAAAATCTTAAGTAAAATGATATAGGTATGATATACAGGGTTAGTAGAAAAAACCGGAAAGGTGGATTATCTCAGCAACCGTCAAATATAAATGAACTAAATTTTGTGTCAAGGTGTAACTAAACATGAAGAATTAATACTCCAAAGACTTCCTTCTCTTGCCCATCGTCGAGCTGGGGAAGCGATCTATCGCTCTCTATAGATACTTACGGCTTCTGCTCCGACGAATTATCCAGTATAGTCCCTCCTTGCAGCTCCCAACAGAGAAACTTCCTGTGGTGCCACGCGTATGCATCCCTATACGGTTCACCTGACAGGCCCCGAACTTCCCATTTCGTTCGTTCTTTTATCCCTAGAGTTTCAGACTGGGGAACCCACGCTGGGCGGAGGTCTTTCCTTCCCCCTAAATTCTTCAAATTTTAAGTCCTGTAAAAGCACAAACTTCCTCTTACCCTACTTTAAGCCACTCACGGTACGTTAGTGGCTTGGGCTTCGTGCCTTCGTGGATTGTCCAAAGATAAAAAATTAAAAATTGTATTTGCAAGGTTGCCAAGTTTATAATTTTCTCTGTAGGTTAGAAAGTTTCAAGTTTTATTTAGAATATCCTTTTTTTTAATATTGTAATCACCTCTGTTTGTATTGACTTCTTTGGCTATGACTTCTTAAAATACAAAATACTGCTAGGTATGGTCATTTATCTAAAAACAATCGAACCCATATTCGTTAAAATTGGTTCAGGGGTGAAACTGAACCTTCTAAATTCATGAATACCATTTTTTGCGACGTTTCTAAGATAAAAAAAGTCAAGGAAAAGGGAATAAGTAAATTTATGAAACATCGCAAATGCAACTCCCTGAATTGAAAATAAACAGTTACTTCCCTGTACTAATTTTGACAAATTTGCTTGATCGTTTTGGGAGAATTGACCATACCTGTTCGTTTCTCTTGTATTCAAGCTTGATGCCATATCTTTTAAAATTAATAGAAGTTAAAAACGATACTATCAGGTCCTAATAAAGTTGATGCAAGCAATTTATAACAATAATAAAACAAAGGGCATTTTATTTAAAAAAATTAAATTCCCCAACCTAGAGAAAAAGCTGTAAACTTGACAACCTTGGAAATAACATTTTTAAATTCTTTATGTTTAGTTACCGCTCCGCACAAAATTTGATTTATTTATATTTAACGGTTGCTGAGATAATCCACCTGTTCCAGTTTTTTTTCTACTAACCCTGTAGAATATTATATTGAATATACACAAGAACAAAATAGTCCTTGGGCCTGTACTGAAATGGACTTCATGATAAGAACACTTTTAAAACCTTTTTGGGGGGTCCTTTGGACAAGTCTACCACGAATACTGCCATATATGGAAGCGGCGCTTTAACCCAGCCTGTCGGACTCATTGTTTGACCTCCGGACAGTGCGGACGTGCGTAGAGGACAACAAAGTTCTTTCCGGAGTGGCGGCTAGAGGTGTCGTACGAATGTTTTTTACCTTCGGGGATCAAGGAAAGATTCTAACTAAATTGACGGCATCTTTCTTCTGGATCTAAGCGCTGTAAGCGAGAAGATTCCTATAAGCTGATGGTATCCTGTTTGGTGGTGAACACGAGGTATTTCTCAAATGGCGGGAAATAGATGGGCGTGCCATGGGAACTGTCAGTAGTGAAAGTGAAGGTTATACGTAACACCTGTAGCAGATCTTGGTTTGACAGCAGACAATTTATGCATTGCATCGATTGTTGAATTATTTGTTTTCTTTTGGAATTTCTGGGAGCTACGAGCTCGATTATCCAGTTTTTCCGCCGACGAAGCCCTGAAAAGCATAGTCCGGAAGGAGGAGAGTGGTGGATTGGACCTGAAGGGACCAAAACCAAGAAAAAAAATAGAAATAGAATAGAACCCAGCCTGTCAATGTCAAAACTTTCAAATGTGTTTATTATCCCGCTATACAAAGTTACGCCACTAAAGTGTACGTGTGTGTAAAGTACCTTTAGGTGGTTTTACAATTAAGATGAGAATATGGCTTTTTAGTCAACATTAAAAAACTTATTTAACCAATCGAAATTTGAAAAATGCTTTCGCCCGGGATCGAACCGGGGACCTTCCGCGTGCTAGGCGGATGTGATAACCAGTACACCACGCTATAAAATATTATACTGGAAATACACAAGAACAAAAGTGTTGCAAAGAGTTGCAAATAGACGTCGTTAGATAAGAGGATTTTTCAATAATGATTAGATACTAATAAGAGTAAAGTAACGATTGTAAATAAATAAGTAAGTTTTTAGAATATTTATTTTAATTCTCTGCTAATCTTGTTTTTCCATTTACGTAAAACAACATTAAATGATTCGATACAAAATTAATTGCCGTTTCTCGAGATCCAGGTGGCGATTTAAGCGCCCCCACAATCAATATGCAGCAAGCAGACAGAACTGTTTCATGTTTTATTGCCTGTTAACAGATTTATGGGCTCTTATTCGTATTCGCAGGATCGCAGGCTGATTGGGAAGATTCACTGCTTGATGCAGTGAATTATTGCTGTCACAGTTGGTTACAGTGTATAGAAAAGTCAGATCTGCTGACGGTGATTTAACAGTTAGTACCAGGGGCGTAGCAACTACTAAACGAAAAGGCCTGAATTAAGTAGTTTAACTAAGAAATATAGGAAAAACAGGAGACCAATTCCAATAATACTAATTTTTTGGTTTGTCTTTATTTTTAACTGATACACGACGTTTCGGATGGTATCTATCTCCAACCGTTTTCAATTCAAAACTAAAACTACGACTTATATACTATCACCGAAGCTTGACCAATTTTTCACGGTTCAGCCAAAGAATACCAATCCATAGAACCCCACAAGTGAGATTTCAGCGTACCCTAAAAATTTTTAGTACCTACCGCGACCAACAGATGGCGAAAGTAGTACGATGTCGCTTTGCTAATACGATTACCATCAGAAATTGATAGCAGTCGCTGACGAGCAGTCGGCCCGATCAGTTAGAGTGAGGATATACGCAAAATTTAATAAAAATAAAATCCCCGATAAATGGTGGTATCCATAAGATTATTAAATTTATGATTTCAGAATAGGATATATCGATGGGTTTTTGACAAAACTTTGTAAGCGACATTCGTCAGTTTTACGGGAAACGTTTTTTTTCATTGGCTTTATTTCAGATGAAGATATGTTCTATATTGGTTCGGCGGTTCATTTAATTAATGGTAGTTATTTGGGTACACGCCAAAAATAAATTAATAGTACCAAAAACCAAAAAAAAAATAAAGCAAGTAAATAGAGAACTAAAAATCGACGATTTGGTGGCAAGTCTGCCACCGTTGTCAAGATAAATTAAATAAAAATTTTAGAATTTAGTTTAGTTTAGAATTTTAAAATTTTTAGCTTTTTTTTAGGAGATTCTGAAAATTTTGACATTAAATGTTAAATATGTTTGTTTTGTAATTCAAATTAAGAAGAAATCTAAAATAAAAACATTCAGATCTTGGTTTTTCTTTAAAAATAACGCGATGGGAAGAAAAATCGTTTCCCGTAAAATTGGCGAATGTCGCTTACGATGTTTTGTAAAAACGCATCGATATATCCTATTCTGAAATAATAAATTTTATAATCTTATGGATACTGGGTCCATTTATTGGGGATTTTATTTTTAATAAATTTTGCGTATATCCTCACTCTAACTGATCGGGCCGACTGCTCGTCAGCGACTGCTATCAATTTCTGATGGTAATCGTATTAGCAAAGCGACATCGTACTACTTTCGCCATCTGTTTGTCGCGGTAGGTACTAAAAATTTTTAGGGTACGCTGAAATCACACTTGTGGGTTCTATGGATTGGTATTCTTTGGTTCAGCACCGACTGCCAAATATTTGGTATGTCGATAATGGGCTTGCTAAATGTATTTTTGTTGTTTAAGACCACAGCAGCTTCTTTTTTCTTCTCTATTTTCAGTGATCTTTATTATGAATAATTTTTGCCTCCGAACACTCTGTGTGGTGCTGTTTTGACCATGCATGTTCGGCCACTTCCGATCTCGACGTTTCACCTCGTTTCGTATGTTTTTGTGTTATTTTATTCTCCGAGTGGAAGCCTGGTCAAAGCCTGAATTATTCAAGCAATATCAGACAAAATAAATCATTTCGTATGTTTTTGTCCAAATTACAATTTGCTGATATCTAAAATAGCTCAAGTTCAAGGCTAGTGTTATTCAGCAAAATAACACAAAGCATACTTGCCCATTTAAATTTATTATAATACATTTTAAAAGGTGTCTGAACGATTTTTTTTGTCGAAATAATTTCTTTTTATAAAAAAATATACTAGACGGTTAATTGTATAGAGTGTAACCGTAATGTTGTTAGGAAAATTTAATGGTATATTTTACTATTGAAAATATGAAAAAAGTTTATAACCATGGGGCCGCAAATTCATCGTCCTCAAGGGAGTTAAACTAATAAAAAAAATGTTTTTTTCTTAATATCTTCAATATCCTTTACCAATTTTTTTTTAATTTGGAGATTTCATTTATGGCATTAAGGGCAAAATTTTTCGCTATTATTAGATTTAATAAGTCCAGTTGCCGCAACAGAAAGACAATTTCTAAAATAAAAATATATATTTTTTAATATTTAACACACGAGTTTTAAACTAAGACGTTTGGACATATGTTTATATGAAGTTTGTTTCTTATTTTCTGTTGTAGAATCGTTTGGTTAAGTTTGTCGTTTGAGTTACTGGACACCCTGTATGTATGTAGGTAATTTGATTGAAAATGAAGAAAACTTTGATGTCTATTGGTGCCTAAACGGTGAGGTTTATCGACTTTAAGAAAGAGTACTCTATTTTTAGGTTTTTGATTGTCTATAAAATGGCGCTCTCAGCTTTGCGATATCTGTCAAAATAAAAAGTTATGATGTAAATAAATTTTAAGTTTTAGGTAAAGTGCCCTCTGGCGGTATTTAAAAAAGTATTTTTATCTTAAAATTTTAGAATCTGCAGAGTCTTGATTTGTGTGTCAAATATCAACTGGATTGGGTAAAAAATAAATGTAATACCAAAATAAAAATTGAACTTTGACGGCTTGTAACTCGAAAACGAATGACATTTTGAAAAAAATCATATGAAGCTCTACCTTTATTTTGTCAAGTAGAATCACCCCCATAAGTTTCGTGATCGATTTTTGAATCACCCTGTATATTTAAATTAAATTAAGCTAATCCTAGTTTTCTTAAATATAAACATTAAAGAAGAAATAAACCATTTTGAAAAAATAATATAAAAAAATAAAAAGAAGTCGGGTAATAACATATTAATATGTTATTAAAGTATAAAAAGCGTTTGGTTATTTAGGTATTAACATTAAGTAGTTTAGCACATAGCTATACATAATATATTATAATGTTATTACCCGACTTCTTCTGTTTTACTTTTTTTATTATTTTCAACTTTAGTGTGTTTTATTAATTTTTCCAAGTAGGTTCATTTTTTTAATGTTTATTTTTGCATTTTAGTTTATCGGTATTACTTGTAAATCGGTAAATATACACTATAAAACACTAGTAGTACCTCTTTTAGTTCGGTGAAAAGGGTAAATTTTACCCCAAGTTTGTCTATTTTAAATGCGCCTCCGATCTCTTTCTTTTTTAACCGACTTCATTCATTATTATCTTAACATATCTGTACCTATCTAGAGACAGCTTTGCCGCACGAACAACTTACGGCAAAGAGAAAAAATAGATCTAGTACCTTCCCTTTCACGATCCTGACTTTTATTATGCGACCACCGCAAAGTGCACTCTTCGAAAAAAAAAAATTTTTAAAATAAGTTTACAAACGTCGGAGTAATCGCGTAAAGCCGCGACAAGACTTGCAACAATTCGCCAACCATCCGTCCAAACTAACCAATTTATTTGCACGCTCCTTTAACGCCAAATTCTTGAAACGACGTGAATTCCGTTTACGTCCACGTCCGCGCTATGTGATGGAGTGTGCGGCTTGGAGCGGCACAGCGAATTGTTGCAAGTCTGAACGCGGCTTAACATAGGATAGGGCGGGGCTAGTTAAGCATAGAGGTAAGTTGGGCAATCAAAATATCTTAAAAACTATCGACCGCACGCGACAAGCATCAAATAGCATAAAGAAGGGGTTGCGCGAGGGGAACTCATTGTGCGACCACTAGTGGTGATGCGGCAATCGAGAAAAGTATCCGTGCGCATTGTTTATTTTGTGATTAAAAAGTAAAATAATTGCAAGCCGGTATATTTTATCTGTGACAGTTAAATGTATTCCGTTCTCAATCAGGTAAGTGTTAATCTTAAGTAAATATATTGCAGTTTTTAATATGTATAAAGATTTTGGATATAATTCTAACCGGTTTTTAAATAAATTTACTTTTCCTTTAAAATTTCAGGTTGGGGTTAGTTGAGCTACAGTTGCCCAACTAACCCCACAGTTTTAGGTATAAAATGTTTTATTTTTTTATTTTTTAGGATACGGATTTATAACAGTAAGACTACTAAAGTCTCCTCAAGATTTAAAAGAGGCTGCAACCCGAACTTTGTACAAGCAACAAAGAAAACGAGCTTTTAACGTATTTTTATTGTAAACGTATCTAACATTTAAGCCATGATTTGACTATACTTTCTAAGTGCTCCACTAGCCCCGTACCCTTGCTCAACTTACCTCACCTATGGGGTACGTTGGGCACACTTGACTATCTACATTAAAATAGATGTAGCTCCTAACTTTGACTTATTAGAAAGAAATTACTATGGACACTATTAATAAGGAATAAATTGCTAATCCATCAGTATGCACTATAAGCCATTAAGACTTAGTTTTGAGGAGCTATAACCGATCGAGTGAAAAATTGCTCAACTAGCCCCGCCCTACCCTACACAAAGAAAAAAACAAACAGGCGAATTAAGAACATCTTCTTTTTGAAATAAATTAAAAATATCTTTTTTATTTTAAACATTTTTCCAAGTTTGATTTGTTTTAGATTTATTTCAAGAAATGTCATCCATTTCATGCAAAAATTTGCATCTCAGCTTGTTTAAATTCCGTATCAAATTGTTAGTTATCTGAAGTAACGGTGCCTCATTGTTGGCATTGTGTGCATGTAAACAGTACTGTTGCAGGAGACACATAATTACGGTAGGTCATTTACACCTTGTTCTGTCAGAGTTAATTTACTTTATTTTAATTTAAATGTCATCGTCGGTAGGTGCATTGTGCATATGCATGGGTTGATGCATACTGAGTTGGAGTAGGTCAGAGTAGTATAGTTCTTGGTACTAAACAAACGTTTAAAAGTTACAAGCGTCTTTAAGAGCCTATACTAGGTGACAACGCGTTCAATGTTTTACTTCCGAGTTCAAGGTTAATAAGAACAAATTATGCATAACGTAATAGCTGGCCAGAAGTTGAATGACGTTTTGACGCCCAGCTGGCGTTAACCGCCAAGGAACAGGATTTTTGAAATTAAAGCGTTAAAACTTTAAAAGTATTAATTTTAGAGAAAAAAGTTTAAAGTAAAATTGTACAAAATGTATTGTTTTAAAAGTTTATTTATTAGTAATTTATTGTTTAAAAATTATTAAAAGAGATATCCGTAAAAAGTCAATAGACAAACAGTAATAATTTTATAAACCGTAAACGGAAAGTGATACGAAAAAATTGTTAAACAGAAAAGATAAAAAATTAATTATCTATAATAAAGGTTATTAAAATTGTGGGCCTCAAGTACACAGTTACAGAGATACAGGTCCAAACGGTTTTTAGCAAAATGACAGCACTTTCGTTCGCCTTATTTGTAAAAATTTTGTGTTTTTAGTTTTATTACGTCATACCATACGTATTTGTAAAAAATAACTGCTGCCGAATTATGCAAGACAAAATCCTCTATTCCCTGTGCCATTTTTCTAGGTTGTAATTGCTTTTAAAACCCCTATTTATAGCATGTAATACGAATAATGGAGTTTTACATGGTTAAAAAACTATAAAGAAACATTTCAGAAGTGAAATAGATTTAGGCTTGCAATTGTGACCTTTAAATTATAAAACACGCGGCAATGCACCGCGCTAGGTTTAAATTTAATATCACGCCCACCGGGGAATTAACATTTACAAATTATACCATAAAACTTTCCTATTTCTCCGCAAAATAGAAAAGAAAATGAACGTTACCTAACTGAAAGTAACCTATTATACTATAAGATTAATGCATAAACATTATACAAGCGACTATAAATTCTGTAAGCAAATAGATCAATACAAGCAGTAACGCACTTTCTATTACTTTTCCCATGCTCTTTATAAAACCTACTGATTTTCTTGCTTGGTTCTGTAAAAACCATCTTCCTGGTAGTTACAGACATGGTAGATTATCAAAATAATTGAGCTTTATGCAGGATGTTGTCGTAATTTTGTACGCTGTGCGCTGGTCGTATTTGTTTTAATACTAATTTATGTAATCAAGTGCATAAAGTGATACCGTAAAATGGGGTGAAAAGCACGTGGAACACCTTAATTAAAACTCCGAAAATCCATGAATTTTTAAATTGGTTGGTCACAATTTGCGGATAAGTGAGGTCAATTGCAACAACAGGACCAGCGTGCGCCCCGATAGTTTAGAATATTTCCTTACAGCGCACAAAACCACGAAGGCTAAAAGCCTAAATACTAACGTACCGTGGGTGTCTTAAGCGAGGTAAGAGGGAGTTTGTTGACACGAGACTAAAATCCTTGAAGATTAGGGGGAAGGAAAGACCTTCGCGGGCAGCAAGTTTCACAACCTAGAAACTGTAGGGATAAAAGAACGAACAAAGTGGGAAGTTCGGGGCCCGTCCAGTTGGACCGTATAGGGATGCATACGTGCGGCACCACGAGTTTCTCTGTTGGGAGCTGCAAGAGGAGGGACTATAATGGATAGTTCGTCTGAGAAAAAGCCGTAAAAGTATCTATAAAAGAGAGATAGACCTCCCACAGCTCGACCATGGTCAAGAGAAGGAAGTCTTTGAGTAAGTAAAGGATCATTGTTCACTTATACTTAATTAAAAACTGAATACGAGGAACCACGAGTTTCTCTGTTGGGAACCGTAAGTGGAGGAACTATAATGGACAATTCTTCAGAGCAGAAACCATGGAAGTACCTATAAAAGCGATAAATCCCCCACAGCCCGACGATGGGCAAGAGAGGGAAGCCTTTCTGTAAGTGAAGGATCATTAATGAGACGAATAGCTCTTCTTTGAATAGAGTCAAGAATGCTTAGGGTTGTGGGGGACGCCATGCCCCAGATATGAGAACAATATTCCAAGAGAGGTCGGATTTGGGACACATTTAAAGTGTATAAATTAGAAGGGGAAAATTACTTTTGGCTCGAAAAAGAAATCCAAGCTTTTTAAAGCTGCCGTGGCTATAGATAAAATGTGTTTATGCCAGTTAAGGTTACTTTCAAATGTGACGCCCACAAGATTGAAGGTGTCTTTGCTCTGTAAAACTTGGCCGCTCATAAGTAGAGGATGAGTATTTGATGACTATTTTCGCGACAAGGAACATGATTGTGTTTTGGATGCATTAAAATAGACGAGATTTTTAGCGCCCCAATCCAATATTAAATTAAGATCCTGCGAAAGAGATATCTGCATCGTTCTACGTTTGTTTTCCAAGTCAGGTTTAGTAATGGGTTTAGGTACCTGAAAACTGGAGTGAAGGGTACTATCGTCGGCGAAACTATGAATGGAATTAGTTGTGGACGAGAGAAGGTCGTTGATGTGAAGAAGAAACAATGTTGGTGCCAGAACTGAGCCCTGAGGAACTCCAGCATTTACTTGGTGAAAGCTTGAAGAATGGCCGTCCACAATAACTGATATACGACGATCAGATAGATAACTAGAGAGCCAAGTACAGAGTTTAGTTGAAAGACCATAGGAGGGAAGTTTATGAAGAAGTGCGGCATGCCAGACCTGGTCAAAAGCTTTGGATATATCAAGAGCAACGATCTGGGACTCACCTAGAAACTCAAGAGACTTATTCCAGCAGTGTGATACGAAGGAAAGAAGATCTGCTGTAGATCTTTGTGGCGAAATCCGTACTGCCTGCATTAGAAGAAGATGTACTACAAGATCTAGCACCATCAGTATCAATGAACACTTTTGTCCCATTGAGTGTTTTGTTACCAAGAATGGTAAAACGTTTGAAGGCGTGTTTTCAGTTACAATGGAGTCTATAAAAATAAACAATTAGATATTAGTTCAACTTTTTAGCCAGAAATATATTTGTAGAGTTCAATTTATAGATAAAGGTTAAACTAAAAATTCCATACCACTGTTTTTTGACCAATCAAATGTGTAGTTTTGGTTGCATTACCATGACAACACGTATATTTATCGGATTTTTTTTTCTCCTGCCTGGGGTACCCTGGAGCAAATTATAGTGGAGATTTTTTGACATAATCATTGAATTTGTTTTAACGTCATGTCTCTCATTCACATACATAATTAAAGAAAATGTTATTTTGTACCAGTTGTAGTATTTTAGACATATAGACAAATAATGTTAGGTTTTAAGACCCTAAATGACAATTTTATACAACTACAGTTAGTAAAATAATATCATAAGACTCAAGTACTAGACATAAGTGAAGAGCAAACGAAAGCAAGGTATGGGTCTAAAAAAATTAGAATAAACTATTTTTACCAACTGTAGTAATATAAGGTATATATAATATAAAAGAATAAAAATACATATATTTGCAAGTACAATTGGTAAAATGGAAAATGTTTATTTTATAGTACTTATAACTTTTAAAGCTCGTATCAAAGTTACAAATATTAATTTAAAAGAATATTATTTAAACAAACTTGGTGTGAAGTTTTCTTACCAAATACCACACGTGCTTAAATTATTCCGGGAAATTTTTTAGCACTAGTGGAATTACAAGTGAAAATTTTCTTCGGCTGAGAAGATAGCCCCATAAAAAATTTTTTTCTTTTTCCAGACCAAATTATTGGCAAAGTTAAGGACCCGAAAAAGGTCCGAATATTTCATGTGAACGCCAACAAGTGGAATTAATTTAAACCTATATGTATTTTTATAAAAATATTATTTTGTTTTAAAGAGAAGCAGAATCTCCTTTTAGTTTTTCTTTATTTATAAATTATTACGTTTAAATATACAAATTTTAGTTATTTTGTAGTGCAAAATGTTTTTAAAAAACGTAAAATGTGTTGCTTATCACCTCTTAAACAGTGTGATAGCCTAAATAAGTAAAATCCAGCAAGTGTTATTATTCACACCGGAAGTAAAGCCGCGTCCAGACTTGCAACAATTCGCCGTGCCGCTCCACGCATCAAACCGCGCCACAAGCGCAGACGTGGACGGAAATTACGTCGTTTCAAGCGCTTGACGAGTGATTCGCCGGTGGTTCAGAGGTTGTAAGTTTTTGGCGTCAGAGGAGCGCACAAACAGGTTAGTTAGTTTGGTAGGATGTTTGGCGATTTGTTGCAAGTCTGGATGCGGCTTAAAGTAAATCGCACACACCATATTTAAAAAATGGCTTTTACCAATGAGGTTAAAAGTTTTTGATTTGCAGGGATGAAGGTAAAGGTAAAATAAGAGTTTTGCGTTAAAAGCAAATATTCCAAGTTAAACCGTTTCAAAATTATACAACTGTAAATGGTAAAAGTGTTGTTATTCACCATTTTTACAGTACTTTTTTTACGAATAGGATATTTGGGCGGCAATCCCGTGAGTAAAAAAGATACTTTATGCATGTGTTGCATACGATATTTTTCTACGACCGTATAAAAATACCCAAATCTACATTTTATACATGATTTATTTATTTATAATTTTAATTTTTGTAGCACAGCAGTATATTGCAACAAAAATCATGGGCCCCTTTTTTCGTAAGAGACAATTATTGTCTTTATAAGTGTGGTGGCGAGCGTGGTGTAGTTGCTGAAATACTAGCCTCTCACAGCAGAGACCCGGGTTCGAATCTCGCTCTCTTACATCGGGTTTTTAATAGCTCGTCACCACAGATGGTAATGGCAAAGTCTCTGTGTAGTATTCTGCCAATCCTAGGTAGTAGTTATTAAAAAAATAACGTCCGTGGTGGCACTACCGCGTTGCCTACAAGGTGCTGTGAAATGCAAAAACTGCATATTTCAGTGCTTTTACAACGTTGACAGAACATGGGAGAAGATGGGTTTAACATCTAATAACCCGACAATCACGGTACTCTGGTTAGTATGATGGTTTCTTGAAAAGGAAACGTCTGGTATAAACTCTAAAAATACCATCATGTAGTAGCTAAAAAGTACCAATGAAAAAGTGTTATTAGTTTTTTTAAATCCTTCAAATAAAGTCAGAAAAAATAAAATTGATATAGTCAAATTTTGGTTTTTGCCAAATATCTCAGCAGGCCATAAAATTTGTCAAGTTTTTAAACGACATGTAAATAAGCTTTTAAAAACACAACTTTTTCCTAATTTAACCTAAGCTGTATCTCCAATAGGTACTGAGATTCCCATGCTTAGGATCTTTATCTTGGACACACTGTACAGGGTGTCCCATTTTGGTTGTCCCTTATGGGAAACTTGGAAACCATAAGAGATATTAAAAATCTGATACCCCATCCTCGAGCTCTTTGGAGAAAACATTTATGGTAAAAACAGATCATCGCTATTGCGAAGCTGTTTTAGAGATACAGGGTGATTCTCGATTTTTTCACTTTTGAAAAGGCCCTGTAGCTTTGTTGTTATTACAGATACAAGAAAACTAATTGCACATTATAAAGACACTTTTGGAAGAATTATGATTTTAAAGACGCATTGCGGCTTCTATCTGTTTTTAAATTGTTTTATATTTTTCTTTAAAAACAATACTGCCATCCTCAACTCAGGAGACATTTCCGTAGAAAAAAACAAAAAATTAATTAATTAAATATTTTTTTATTATTATTTTTTTCTACGGAAATGTCTCCTGAGTTGAGGGATGGCAGTATTGTTTTTAAAGAAAAATATAAAACAATTTAAAAACAGATAGAAGCCGCAATGCGTCTTTAAAATCATAATTTTTCCAATATTTGACGTAAAAAATTTATTAAACCACCTACTATAATATATTATTTTAATCAGAAAAAACAAGCAATTTAATTACCTAATCATTTATAGCGTGTCCCTAATAAAAAAACATGTTTGGGTCATATGTCAAAAATGACAGCTCAAAAAATGTTTTGGCTACGCCACTTGATTCTACGGAAAAAAGTGTCTTTATAATGTGCAATTAGTTTTCTCGTATCTGTAATAACAACAAAGCTACAGGACCTTTTCAAAAAGTGAAAAATCGAGAATTACCCTGTATTCTGAACGCTTGCGATAACGATGACTGTTTCTCCAAAAAAGAGCTGGAGGATGAGTATCGGATTTTTAATATCTTTAATGGTTTCCAAGTTTCCCATAAGGAACAACCAAAATGGGACACCCTGTATACTGACGACCACAAAATATTTTGATAACACAGAAAAAAATAGAAAAATAAAAATGTCTTCACATTTTTCACCTACATAAACCCATTTTTTTTTCACTACTAAACCCGGGGGTCCCTTTCAACTCCAAGGGACCCCTCTGAGATTGAGAGCCCCGGAGTACTGCCCTATCTAGCCCAATGATAGCCACGCCACTGACCTTTCGGCGGTTATTTATAGTTTAAAAAGCGATTGTAAATTGGAGAGGTCATGCTCAGACAAAAATGATCTCATGAAGAATTTATAAGCAACATTAGCATAGTCGCGAAATTTGGTATAGGTTTGAGATTATAAATTGTTTGTCTGAAGTTTATTGAACCTGTTGGTTGGTTGAAACAATAAAACTATAATAGAGAAGGATGAATAAAATTAATAAAATATTATTGGTGTAACAAAACATGTCTACCGTTGTTACCTAATGTCAAATTAAATAAAAATCACAACTAAATAATATTGCAATTTTAAATCCTATAAACTCCCCATAAAAATATCTAACCCTTTTAAAATTACTGTAAAAAGTAAATTAAAACAAGGAAAAAATTATTTGAGTTATTTTTTTTTATTATTTTTTTAAGTGAGCAGCATAATTACAATTCGATGTTGATGAAGATTTCTTAAAAAAAAAGTTTATTTTGTTGTTTTTGACTGTTTATTGGGTAGCACAGGATACGGTACCCCAGTTTGTTTTATTTGTTTGTAAGAGAAAATATTTAAAACCGTACGGTATGCCATAACCATAGTTTTACATTTTTTGCATTTTAATAAATTCAAAATAGCTTTAGTTTTAACTGAAATGTAGTCAATAACTTTTCTATGCCCACATTTTACCGATCAGATCTGGATTCTCTATAAAATTCTCTTTTCAATGAATGTACACAATGAAAAACTAAAAAAATAAAATAAATATTATAATTATTTTTTTTAATAATTTAAAACAGAAATAATGGCTGCTCTTGTTTTTCTTTAAAAGGTAATTTATTGTCACCATTTTAAGAATAAACGCCATGTTGTGATAATCATTCATTGAAAAGAGAATTTTATAGAGAATCCAGATCTGATCGGTAAAATGTGGGCATAGAAAAGTTATTGACTACATTTTCAGTTAAAACTATAATAGAGAAGGATGAATAAAATTAATAAAATATTATTGGTAAATTCTGGGGACTACCCTATATAATTTAAATAATCAAGTATGGAATTATATCAGGTATGGGCAACCTTTGACATGTTGCGGGCCAAACATTAGCGTGCAAATCGTTCGCGGCCCTTGTTTAAAAGTATTTTATTTTAATGTAGTGTTCATAATTTTTTGCGATAGTCACAAAGCAAATTGACGGCACTAGAGCAGTTCGGTAGGATATTGCTTGTCGCAGTTACCACTTCAGTAGTTCAAATAGAACTGAACTGAAGTTCGAGCCATCACCATATAGGTAAAATGAAAAAATGATCTAGAATGGTCTAGTGTAAAACAGTTAGGAAAAAGTATACTTTTGTTGTGCCTCACTCTTTGTTGATCGCCGCCACTCGGCTTGCTCGCTCCGTGAATTTGAGCAACTAGTGTTATTTATTTTTTAATTAGATTTTTAAAATGTGTTGTCGCGGGCCGGATCAAATAATACAGCAGGCCCGCGCTGACCATATATGAATTATATTATCTTTAATTCCGTATATGTATACCCCATAAAATAAAACTAAAAGTTGAAAATAAAAAATTAAAATTTAGAAACGATTTTATTAGACTTTTCTTGCCAAAATTGTTATATTATTCATTACACATATTATGTTAATAAAGTATAAAATTCTCTATATTTAAATTTAAAAACAAAAAGTTATTTGCCCATAATAAAATTATATTACTAACGCCGTTACCTTTAACATTTTTTGGCATTTAATATGATAGTTTTTTAATTTACAATCATATCAGCATGGCAAATGTCAAAATGTTTTGTTTTAAGTTATTCGACATGTACAATTGATTGCCAACGATTTCTTTTTAAATCAACTTGTTTTAAACTTTTTTAACAATTTTGTTTATAATAAATAGTAGATATAGTATGACTTAAAAGTTAAAAACAATCAAAGGCATGGTTGGCTGATTTGGAAGGCCATATTTCCAAAACACAGTCATGTTCCTTGTCGCGAAAAGAGTCATCAAATACTCATCCTCTACTTATGAGCGGCCAAGTTCTACAGAGCAAAGACACCTTCAATCTCGTGGGCGTCACATTTGAAAGTAACCTTAACTGGCATAAACACATTGTATCTATAGCCACGGCAGCTTCAAAAAAGCTTGGATTTCTCTTTCGAGCTAAAAAGTATTTTTCCGCTTCTAATTTATACACTTTATATGTTTCCCAAATCCGACCTCCCTTGGAATATTGTTCTCATATCTGGGGCATGGCGTCCCCAACAACCCTGAGCATTCTTGATTCTATTCAAAGAAGAGCTGTTCGTCTCATTAATGATCCTTCACTTACAGAAAGGCTTCCCTCTCTTGCCCATCGTCGGGCTGTGGGCGATTTATCGCTTTTTTATAGGTACTTCCATGGCTTCTGCTCTGAAGAATTGACCAGTATAGTTCCTCCACTCACGGTTCCCAACAGAGAAACTCGTGGTTCCGCGCATATGCATCCCTATACGGTCCAACTGGACAGGCCCCGAACTTCTACTTTGTTCGTTCTTTTATCCCTAGAGTTTCTAGATTGTGGAACCTGCTGCCCGCGGAGGTCTTTCCTTCCCCCACTTTGTTTCAGATTCTTTCTTAATTTTTTGAAATAGTTCATGCAAGGGTTGAACAACTGATTTAAAATATTTGACTATATCACAAAAACCATATCTAATGAAAAATATTATTAAACTGCTAGGAAGACCACTATCTGCGTCTATTCCAAGTCGAACACATTCTAATATACCACCTCAAAGAAAAGCAAACGAGGTGGAAATTTGCTAAATTTATCCAACAAAAAGTCGACTATGTTTATTTCTGATGATATAAATAATTAGTAGAAAGATTAAAAATCACTTGTAGCATCTCAAAAATGCAGGTCATACAGGTCACAATAATGAAATTATTTCAATTATAGAAGAATTAAGAGAAGCCAATGTTATTATATAAAAGACTACAATAATTGATTCTTGCCCATTTGCAAAATGACATTGGATAAATTTGCAGACACATTTCTAAGCGTTACAAAATCGATACTTCATTGACTGAAAATATTCTTGATAATGTCGAAAATAAAATTACAAAAAATTAAAAGGATGATAGTTACATAGAAAATAAAATTTTACAAATGAACCAATTCTAAGAAGGATATTTTTAGTTTAAATAAAAATAAATGATAACAATGAAAATATTGAAAATATTGCAAAAATTAAAATATCTGAAGACAAATTACATCTGAATATGTTGATAAAGTTGCAGATATTAGGGAATTTGGTTAAAGAAAATAATAATTTAATAGAACAAATTTCAATTAAAATATCAAAAGATGAAGCAGTCAAAGCAAAAATTAATCTGATAGAAGATAATATTTTAGAAATTAAGTCAATTACTCAAGAAAATTGATAGTGCTAGGACAACTCAAAGGATAACATTTTAAAGTTTCAAACATATACGGATAAACTCAGCAAAAGAGTGGAAGAAGAAATTAAAAACTTTGAAATAATTCATGAAAATATTGAAAAAAGCATACAAACTCTCTGACAGAAGTATGCAGTTACATTTTGTAGCTCCATAAGACTGATAGTGATAAGATTAAGGAGTTAAACAGCCAAATTGAAGAACTTAAGAAAAAAAAGTGGCAGTGCTATATTAAAATTAACGGGAAAAGAAGTAGAATATATATTTCAAGTAGTACAAGATTTTATTGCGGTAGCAAAAAGAATTATCAACAGATTATGACACCAAAATAAGAAATTTAGAGACAATTTTATCAGATAAGATAGCTACTTTAAATATAGATATACATAACATAAATAAAACTCTAGTCCAGGAAATAAAATTAATAAGAGAGTTACTTAAAGTTTTTAAAATAGAAATTAATACTACAAAAGATAATTTAATAAATAACAACACAGATATAAAAAACTTCAGGTCAAATATATCTCTACAAATAACTTCATTAGATTTATATATGAAGAATGTAAATGATACACTACTAAATAAAATAAAATCAATGACAGAGCTACTTGAAACCTCTAGACAAGAATTTAACACCGCAAGAGAGAAATTAAATGTCTCAGTTAAGGAAGTAAAAGATGAAATTGTTGCTTTGGATAATAAAATAAATTTAAAAATTCAAGATTTAGAGCAAAGAGTAATAAATAAATCTACCTAAAATTCTGTGTCATAGGATTAAAAAGAATAGTAACACTTAATAACCATGAGTCATAATTTGAAAGAAGTAGTGGTAAATGAATTACACAGAGCTGCTAGAAAAATTATAGGAGAAGAAGAGTAATTGTTAAAGGTTTAAATGACTTGTGGCAAGCGGATCTCGTCGAAATGTTACCCTATGCTAAATTAAATAAGGGATATCGATATATTTTGGTAGTAATAAATGCATTTTCAAAATATGTTTGGGCACAACCTTTAAAAACTAAACAAGGAAAAGAGACTGCTATTGCGATGGAAAATATTTTAAAAATGCACCCAAACCCAAGAATCTACAAACAGATTTGGGGAAAGAATTTTATAACACACATTTTCAAGAACTAATGAAAAATTTAACATAAATCATTACAGTACTTTTTCCAACCTAAAATCAAGTATTGTTGAACGTGTTAATAGAACTTTAAAAGGAATTATGTGGAAACATTTTAGTAACCAGGGTAACTATAAGTGGTATACCATTTGCCTGAAATTATAAAGAAATATAATAATAAAAACATTCTACAACAGGATTTAAACCTTCTGAAGTAAGTAAAAAAATGAAAAGTTAATATTACTAAACGCTTTTACACATAAAAACAATTGATCCGAAACACACCAAATTTAAGTTAAACGATTATGTTCGCATTTCAAAGCATAGAGAAGCATTTTATAAAGGATATACTCCTAATTGGTCCACTGAAATTTTTCAAATAAAAAAGTTAAATCAACAAATCCAACCACTTA
>JACEGR010006825.1:0-56327 GCA_014170235.1 Listronotus bonariensis | reverse complement strand
TGAAAATAACTAGCACATTTTAAAAGTTATGTTAAAAAACGATGTAGCTTAAAAGTTAAGAAATTAAGGATATGTAAGTTTTTCTTTTATACGAACAATCCTTCCTAAAATGTGCTAAGAAATTATATTTTTCTCTTTTTAGCCATAATTCCGTATACTGACTCTTATTTCCTAATGCAGTAAAAGCATTTCCAGTGTTATCGAAAGTGCCACATAAATTGACTTTCTTGGAAATAAACAACATTTTTGCCTTGCTTGGAATGAATTTACAACACACTTTAAATTTATTTTTATTAATTTTGTAGGTGCTTTACGAACCACTAGTCCTGTTGATTTATCAGTACCTCCTACATCACCAAAACCTTCTAGTCCAAAACGTAAAGGAAATACTTTACTAGAAACTAAACAAAAGGAAAATCAGCATTTGACAAAAACGAAGCTAAATGTAGAAAAATATCCTGAGATGTCCACACCAGATAAAATTTTAGGTTGTCCACAGTCTCCTCAAAAGTATAAAGAGGTACCCGAAAGTTCAAAAGTTGTAAAGTTTACCAATATTAGTAGAAGAAAGTACACCCGCACCTTCACCATCAAAATCCCAACGGTCAAAGCTCACTGGACAACGGCGTACTGGCTGGATATAAATCATTTATATTTAGAAATACAGGGTTAGTAGAAAACATGGAACGGTGGATTATCTCAGCAATCGTTAAAGATAAATGAACCAAATTTTGTGCAAAAGGCTTAGGTAAACATAAAAATTAAAAATTATATTTCCAAGGTTGCCAAGTTTATAGTTTCTCCAGTGTTGGGAAATTCTTAAAATTTTTGAATGAATATCCTATTTTTTTATTATTGTGATCAATTGCTTGTATCAACGTTATTAGGACTTGATATTATCGTTTTTTACTCCTGTCAATTCTCGAAAGATATGGCATCAAGCTTGAATACAGAAACGACCAGGTATGGTCAATTATCTTAAAAACGATTCAACCAAAATTCGTCAAAATTAGTACACGGAAGTAACTGGATATTTTGAATTTAGAAATTGCATTTACGATAGTTTATAATTAAATTTCCGTATTCCCTTCTCTTGACTTTTTGAAAGAACCTTGAAAACGTCGCAAGAAATGCTTATTCATGAATTTAGACGGTCCATTTTTTACCCCTGTAATAATTTTGACATGTATTGGTTGGATTGTTTTTCGATATTTTACCGTACCTAGCCTTTTGTATTAATTTCGGAAAAAGAATGAAGCCATATTCCTGAAATTGACAGGAGTAATAAAACGATAATAGTAGGTCATAATAAAGTTGATAAAAGCAATTTATTACAATAATAATAAATAGGGTATTCCATTTAAAATTTTGAAATTTCCCTAACCTACTGAGACAAAATTATTAACTTGGCAACCTTGCAGATACAATTTTAAAATTCTTTATGTTGAGGGACCCCTTGGCACAAAAATTTGGCTTATTTGATGTTTGACGGTTGCTGTGATAATCCACATTCCGGTTTTTTACTAAACCTGTATAATATTATTAAAATGTAATAATTTAAATTATTGGTTTTATTAATTTACTTACCATTTTTACTTCACAAGAATGTGAAAAGTTTGCGAAAGGCTATATCTAAAGCATTTTCAAATATCGATCCAATAGGTTGGGTAGATCTAATCAGCTGTTTTTAAGATTCACGTATGAGTACATTTGGCTCCTTATTCATTGGTTCTGTTTCAGAACAAAACATTACCCCTTTGCTTTGTTTTGATCATGCAGTTATTTTTAAAGACTTTCACAATATTTAAGCTGTAAATTATCTATAAAGATAAAATTATTGTTTTTTATACCTTTTTCACTTTTAATAAATACGAGATTAATCATTAAAATCCAAAAAACCAAACAACTAATTTTGACACTTCTGCTTAACCCGACTAACCCTGGCTTTGACCTCGGTCAGCAGGATCCAACCCGAGTTAAGGATCCGATCAATTTATGAACATGGGTAGAGACTGGCCGATCCTTTTTAGAACGTGGTTAACCCAAGATCAATATTTGGAAAAGGCCTTAAAAGGCGGAGCCCAATAACACCCTATTGTTCAGAGACGATTTGATAAAGATTGTAAATAAGGAGTTCGTCAAAATTTATTTTTTCTTCGATAGACCGGAAACCTCACATACATACCTCCACAATTCATTATTCTTGTAAAGGAAGTCGTTTCTAGGCAATGTACTTTTCTGGCCATGACTGGGCTTATCTTTTCCTATGCTTTCAATATTAGTCCTGTTACACATAAGACGTACAACGCTATGCCCTAGAATACCCTACGCTTGTTGAAAACGTGCACGCGCCACGTGCGCGCGTACATGTAATAATAATAATAATAATAATAATAATAATAATAATAATAATAATAATAATAATAATAATAATAACGTTTATTTATGACAAAAAATAAGTAGATACATAAATACCCTAATGCAGGAAAAAATTCATAATGATCATAAATAAACAAACACCCACTGAAGATTCCTTGTACGTGGGTTTTCGTTTAATTTATTATCACATGCTGCTACTTAAAACTATAGGCATATGCCTTTACACACAGTTTCTATAACTAATAACTAGTAGTAATTCTATATATTGCATTTGAGACTATTGCACGTTAATTTAAAATGTTAATTATTCTTAATATCGATTAGTCTGCCTATTTCAGCTCGATACTTTTGTCTTATCCACATAGAAAGTTTCTTTCTAAAAAGTAAAAATGAATTTATTGATTTTAAATTATTTGGTAAAGTATTATAGACCAGAGGAGAGAGGTAAGAGTGACATCTTTGTCCAACAGTTTTGTAGACTCTTGGAACCACAAGGTGGTAGCTTCTTTGTCGTGTAAAGTGCTTATGTTCTACAAATTTACTATTTTCTTTGTTTTTGTACTGTTGAAGTGCTAGACCTTTAAAAAACAACTGTCGGACATCAAAGACTCCACTCTCTTCGTAGAGCTGATCGCTCGGGTACATACAGGATTTATTAAATATTATTTTTAGTATCCACTTCTGAGTAACTTCTAGTTTTTTAAGTAATGATTTGTTACACCTCCCCAAGCCACAATACCGTAGACAAGGTGAGATTGTACCAGTGCGTAGTAAAGGGTTGTAAGTTGTTTTATGTCAAATATTTGTTTATAATATTTAAATTTTGAGATCAAAGACCTTAGTCTGCCGGATATCATATTAAGATGTTGATCCCATCTAAGATGACTGTCCAACATAATTCCGAGATATTTTGTTTTGTTAGCCATTTTAATTTTATACTCAAAGTAGTTACTTTTTATTTCAAGCTCAGAATAAGGTGGTAAGTTTCTTGAGTAGGATGTAAAGGGCAGAAAATTAGTTTTTTCCAATTGATTGTTAGTTTTTTGTTGTTTAAAAAGTTACCACATTTACAAAATCTTTTTCTACCAAATTTTTTAGATCAGACCAGTTGGAATGTTTATAAAAAATTGCTGTGTCATCAGCAAAGCTGATAACCTCTCCCTTAATATCTGTACTAAATATATCATTTAAATATATGCTAAATAAAAGAGGACCAAATACTGTCCCCTGGGGAACTCCGTATTCTATCGTTTTTAAATCACTTATTGAATTTTTGATACTAACACATTGTGCAAGGTTACATTACTTTCAATACAAAAATCTTTGCAGGCGTAGGGCGCACTATAAGTCTAATGTAAGTTTAACGTGTATTAACAATACCTCATGATAATATGATAACATAATAAAGTATTATACCGATATTAAATAATTATAGTGTTTTAATTTATCAAACTAACAAAAATAATATTGTTTGTTAGCTAAAACAAAAACTAAAGAATTATTTTAATCAGATAAAAATAGTAAGTGCAACTGGTAGGGAAATCATATATTCGGACTCTTGCATGGTGATTGCTGCAAACCCCATCATCGTCCGGAAATATATCACTTTTTCTAAAAGTTACACAATATACTATTTTGCTTGATCGGACGGCAAATTACATACCTTTAGTACGTTTTCTTACCTTCAAGATGCAATATCACTGTAGGTAGAAGACGTTGCTAGACAAAATTTACTTTATTTACTATATCTGGCCTAGGTCAGGCATATTTTTTCCGGACACTCAACTTTCCCTATGCTTTAAATATTTACTGTTGACGTTTGTCATGGTCAATAAATAATCAATAACAATGTAATACTTTTAATTTATTAAACAATAGCAGAGGAGATAGTGCTAAATATAAAAAGTTATTTCATTTTGACTAAAAATTCTATTCGATGGTAACTCGTTGGTTACACGCCTCAATCTGGGAAAAAATGGGACCTCTTCAGTCCTGGTTCCGGGGTATAGCAAGCTGACCCTGTTCAGCCCTATCGACCCCTATGAACAGGCCGGTCGCCTGAAACAAAATAAGGAAAAGAACCCCCAAAGAATCACAAAAAATTCTAACTAAAATTCGCCACTGTTGTCCAAGATAAAATTAAGTAAAATAAAAATTTAAAAGTTAACTTATATCTAAGTGTAAAATTTTTTAAAATTTAATCTTTGAACTTTAGAAAATTCCGATAATATTTTTTGACATTAGTGTCACAAGTTACAGACATAACTGGTGATTTTATTATTTATAAAAAAAAGATAATGAGCTAGTTGATTTTTAGTTTTCCCGAAGATACTTCAGCGTCCAGCAAAGATAGCCATGTGTTAATAGTTGTCGTGGTATACTAGATCTGTCAGAAAATTCTATATTTTTGTCTACGTATTAAAGACATTAAAATTGAATTACCCTTAAATTAAAAGTCGATTGACCACTTAGAATCTGAGATAAATGCAATTAAAAATTGGATATTTAACATGGATGGTATACGCTCTTAGTACTTCTGTATCCGTTTTTTAGTTATAAAAAACAAGCTAACCAGCAACTATTTTCAAAAAAATAACAGTATTTTAATGGATTTGTTTTAAGTTTATGAAAAAACTATAAATTGTTTTGACCATCTAGTTATTAATAAAAATGGTTTAAAGTTTACGAATTTATAAGAAATATATTTACTAGCAAGTCGGGCAGAAACAGCTTGGCAACGCTGTTGTTAGGGAGTTATTGCAAGTTGCCTTATAGGGATTGAGTATTATTTATACCTTATTTAAATAGTGCTTGTACCCATATTTTAGAATAATTGCAGATTATATTGATTAGTGTTGAATTTAGATATTTTTTTCGGGGAGTTTAATATTCCCGAAATGGGATTTGGAAGTTCCCAAAAATTAATTACCCCCAAAAAGTTAAAGAACAAAAAAAAGTATTTCCGCTTACTTACATAAAACTTTCCGGAGGGTGTTTTTTGCTCCGGTGGGAGGAATGTCCCCGCCGGGCCACCAACTGAATTCTACGCTGATATTGATATTAGTATTAATAATAGTAATAAAGAAAAAGGCATTTTTGTTTAAGTCAGTATTCATTATTTAACGTGCTTAGCGATTGGTAGTATGGTCGTATTTCTTTCGGGCTTTTTACATAATTAAAGAAATACATTTGAAAAGCAAAGTTATAAGTATTTTTTCCCCAAAAATATTACGATTCTGGTCGACAGTCGTTCGGTTACACGAGTAGTTCCAAAGTTAAAATAAGACACTGCTAAGACCAAAATAGATCACGAATTAAAACCGCCATAAATAAAGCCGGGCACTATCCTTATTAAGGAAGTCCCTCCACCATGCATCTGCGCAAACTTGGATGTCAAAATAAGGCCAGTACAATTAGTGTAATGTAAATTAAATAAAAAAACACTGTGTAGTTACGGACTGTACACTGTACATCGATTAAGTCTTCGTAGGATGTGGTCACGTGATCATTTATGACGTAAACAACGGGTTGCTTACCATTCGGTTGCAATTGATGATGTGGTATTAGGGAAATATTGCATATTAAAATAAGGCCAGGCACTAATAATACCGACCATATTTTGACATCCGAGTTTGCGCATATGTTTTTCGGTAATAATAAGTTGTTCAACACAATTGAAGTTTAAAATATAGTTTTTGGTGGCTAAGTTTTACAAAAAATATATTTTTAATCTTGTGGGCGTAACATTTGAGAATAGCCTTAACTGGCACAAACACATTTTATGTGTGTCCCAAATGCGACTCCCTTTGGAATATTGTTTTCATATCTGCACAATGGTGTCCCCCACAACCCTCAGCATTCTTGATTCCATTCAAAGAAGAGCTGACACCTTATTAATGACCCTTACTTACAGAAAGGCTTCCTTCTCTCGCCCATCTTCGCGCTGTGATGGATTTATCAGTTTTTTCATACGTACTTTCAGGGCTTCCGCCTGGGGGCCGATTCTGGGCAGTGGGAACGACGTTCCCTGAAGAACGGAAGGCGTGGTTCTCTCTAATTTTGACGAAGTTCTATTTCCAAAGATGGAAATCGGTTCGTTCCTCCAAGTCTTAGGAGACCGATGTTCTCATGCTGTGACCCAGTAGGACCGTCCATTCTCAAGAGAATGAACATATGATTCATAACATTTGAGAAACTTTGGATGTATTTGTTTTTATAGGAGGATAGTTTTGTGTTTATTAATAAATAAAATAAGTTAATTACCCTAAACATACTAATTTAAATAAGTTTTTAATCTTAACATACAAAATTATAAAAATCCAATGTTAATTAATAATTAACATGTATTTTTTTAATTTTGTATACTTTCACTTTACCTGACCTAAAATAATAGTAAAATGGATCCCTCCGTCCGGCGGTTTTTACATCTATGTATATGATAATCGCCGAAAATTATAATTAATTTGTTATTACTGGTGGTTTTTACTTATTTTATCGATAAAAGCCGCCTTCCAGCTGTTTTGCTTATAAAAACTATTGAAAACCGCCAAATAAAAGTTAAAGTTAACCTAAGTTTAAAAATTATTTGTTTTATTGTTTAATATTATTTTAATTATTGATCAACAAACAAAAATTAAACCGGGAGACACGTTTAACACCTATGAAGACTTTGTCGAAGCTCTTCAGAAATCAAAAAAATATGTATGTACATCTTTTAGGAAAAGAAAGGCCAAAAGTATTTTAGTGGCAAAAAAAAAACTGATCGTTTCACAGAACTAAAATTAAAGTATTACCAATTAAATAAGTATGCATGTGTTGAGGGTGAAACAAGCTTTACAGGAAAACGAAAGAAAGGTACAAAACAAATGATTCATAAAAACGGCTTATTTTCTTATGCATATATTTATCAAAATTTAAAAATTGTTATCAAGTTATCCTCTATGGCTCAAGTATTACGAGCGTTGACCCGTAAGGTCCCGAGTTCGATTTTGGACAGATAAATAACTTTTTCTTTCTTTTTATATTTTTTCTTGATAAATTTTTATACATTTTTTAATGTGTCGTTTTAAATATAGTCCCTTGTTAAAGTGACAAATCCAGCCAGAAACGTTGGGATAAATACAATATTAGTTTAATTTGCCTGTCCCCATCCCGCTATACTACTTTAAATTGTTTTTCTAAAGGATGCTATTAACTAAACTAAGATATTAAACAATAAAGCCACAAAAAACGAGACCTTACGGCACGCAAAATAAATAATTATTAAGATTAGATTAACTTTAACTATTTTTCGGGGCTTTTTAAATAGTTTTTATAAGCAAAACCGCCGGACGGCGGTTTCTATCGATAAAATAAGTAAAAACTGCCGGTAATCACAAACTAATTATAATTGTTGGTGGTTTTCATTTATGTAGATATAAAAAACTGCCGGGCGGCGTTTTTTTATAATTGAGCTAAGCCGCCTGCTCAAAGACATATTTTTATACATGAAGATTATGACCAACTGTCACTGCCATCCTGCTTAACCTGGTAAAATAACAAGTAACAAAAAATAAAAAGTTCATTGAACTTTTTTTTGAAACTCATCCACCTGTCAATCATCCAATTCCAACTGTTCCCCCAGTTCCTCACAAAATGCCCAATATTATTTTTAAGGTAAAACACATTAAGCGTATCCATTCTTCTCTTAACACCAAGAAATCGTCTGGGCTAGATGGAATACCAGAAATCGTTTTAAAAAAATGTGCTCCTGAACTTGCACCTATTTTAACCAGGCTCTTTCGAATTTTTTTATGACACGGGTATTTTTCCAGACAGCTGGAGAGCTGCACGTATCCAGCCTCTTCCCAAGAAAGGATCTAAATCTCTTCCATCCAACTATAGACCAATTTCACTCCTTTCAATGCTTTGTAAAGTAATGGAGCAATCCATTAACTCGCAAATTCTTAGGTATTTAGATAAACATAAAATTTTACATGACAGGCAATACGGATTTCGTCACAAGAGATCTACAGCAGATCTTCTTTCCTTCGTTTCACACAACTGGAACAAGTCTCTTAAGTTTCTAGGTGAGTCCCAGATCTTTGCTCTTGATATATCTAAAGCTTTCGACCAAGTCTGGCATAACGCACTTCTTAATAAACTTCCCTCCTACGGTCTTCCAACTAAACTCAGCTCTTGGCTTTCCAGTTATCTTTCTAATCGTCGTATATCAGTCATTGTTGATGGCCACTCTTCAAGCTTTCACGAAATTGATGCCACAGGGTTCAGTACTAGCACCAACTTTGTTTCTTCTTCACATCAACGACCTTCTTTCTTCCGTAACCAATCCAATTCATAGTTATGCTGACGATAGTACCCTTCACTCCACTTTTCAGGTTCCCAAACCAATCTCTCAACCCGACTTGGAAAGCAAACGCAGGGCGATGCAGATATCTCTTTCACAGGATCTCAATTTGATATTGGATTGGGGCGCCACAATCATGTTCCTTGTCGCGAAAAAAATCATCAAACACTCATCCTTTGCTTATAAGTGTCCAGGTTTTGCAGAGCGGGGACACATTTAACTTTGTGGGCGTCACATTTGAGAATAACCTTAACTGGCATAAACACATTGTATCTATAGCCACCGCGGCTTCAAAAAGGTTGGATTTCTTTTCCGAGCCAAAAAGTATTTTTCTCCTTCCAATTTATACACTTTGTATGTGTCCCAAATTCGACCCTTTCTGGAATATTGTTCTCATATCTGGGAAGTGGCATCCCCTACAACCCTCAGTATTCTTGATGCCATTCAAAGAAGAGTAGTTCGTCTTATTTATGATCCATTACTTACTGAAAGACTTCCTTCTCTTGCCCATCGTCGAGCTGTGGAAGATCTATCGCTCTTTTATAGATACTTTTACGGCTTCTGCTCCGACGAATTATCCAGTATGGTCCCTCCTCTTGCAGCTCCCAACAGTTAAACTCGTGGTGCCGCACGTATGCATTCCGGTCCAATTGGTCTGGCCCCGAACTTCCCATTTCGTGCGTTCTTTTATCCCTAGAGTTTCTAGACTGTGGAACCTACTGCCAGCGGAGGTCTTTCCTTCCCCCAAATCTTCAAGTTTTTAAATCCCGTGTTAACAAACTTCCTCTTACCCTGCTTAAGACACCCACGGTACGTTAGTACCGTGGGTGTCTTAAGCTTTCAGCCTTCGTGGATTGTCAAAAAAAAAAAACTGATATGTGACAGTGCTTGCTCCTCTTTTTTTATGTATATTTGCACATTGCGGATTCACACGCGGCAAGAATAGGCGTTGTGAAAGCCCGGTGAACTGATGTGTGATGGGAACGCTCTTCTCTCTCTCAAGATTTTGTTCCCTTCTCTCAAGCTCCAGAATCGGCCCCCTGATAAATTGTATAGTATAATTCCTTCACTTGCGGTCCCCAACAGAGAACCTCGTGGTGCCACACGTATGCGTCTCAATGCAGTGTAACTGGACTGGTCTTAAAGTTTCTACTTTGTTTTTCTCCCTCCCTCAAATGCAATAAAATATTCTTTGTTTCTACACCCTGTAATATAGTTTTTAATACATATGTATTAAAAGAACCAGCATAGATGCATAGAATTATCCTGTATTAGACCAGTAAAAAATGCGATCTGTAGCGTGTTCCATAGAAATTTAGTCACCTACATATTTACATTTTTTTACGTAATTCTAAGCGATATAAGAATTCGTAGGCTAGTAAGGTAATTTGCTATTGCTTCCTATTGTCTTTTTGTGTTTTTTTTGACATCTTGACGCTTTTAAAACACCCGTTGACAGAGGCGCGTTTACATATTTGCCGCCCGTAGGCTATTTTATTTTTGCCGCCCTTTTCTTTTTCCTTCAGAAATGTTCTTGAAGAGCAAAAAAAAGAAAAAAGGTCCTCACTTCCATTTCTTTCAATGCTACGTACAAAATTAAATTCGAAATCCAACAAAATTATTCATAACACAAAATCTGCCGTTGAAACTGTGCGATGGTTTATTCTATTTTATTACTGTAAAATATAAACGAATGAAGTTTAAATTTTGTGTAATGTGATTGTAAAAGCCATGAAGTTCTTTATAATCGTTGATAAACAAAAACAGTAAGTGGATATTAGTGCTTTTTAATTAATGAGTATATAAAAACAAAAAGCAAAAATTAAAAAGTATATTTTTACGAATGTTTGGACACTATGCAATTTAAATTTAAGAACTGTAACTCTTATTGCTTTCAAAGTCCCAATAATGTGCAGTATTTTATTTCTGTGGTAAGATGGCAAAACCCGATATGTCACGTTTGGTAAAATGTTAAAGAGATCTTTTAACTCTGATATGTCCTGAAAAATCACAATTTCAGTACAATATTTTTATTTTGCAACTAATTGTTTTTATATAAGCTGCAAAATTTAAATACTGTACTAAAATTGTGATTTTTTAGGACGCACCAAAGTTAAAAAGATCTCTCTTCAACATTTTACTAAAAGTGACATATCGGGTTTTGCCATATTACCACAAATTTAATTCCGAATTTTCAAAAAACAAAAAAATGGTGAATGCACACTAATTAAAGTCCTTTAATTACCCCTGTAAATCGGTAATGCTAGTTTAATTAAAGCCTAGTAGAGTGTTTATTAAACTTGTTTAATTGGTATTATTAAGCTAGTTTCCAATTTGTATTATTTTTTAATTATCGCAACTCTACTCTTTAATTAAAATCTATATATAATTAATTCGGAATTTAATAATGTTTATTAAACGGGTTTAGTTATCTTTATTAATGTACTTTAATTAAAACTATTAAACATAATTTAATTATATTTAATTAAACTTCTTTAAATATTATTATTAAACAAAAGCTATAAATTGACTTTAATTACCATACTAAATGACTTTAGTTATCCCCTATTTAACTAAGAAAATTTAATAGGGATTATTAAAATTTTAATTATGGTCATTAAACGGTTTTCTCAGTGTACCAAAGCAGATATTTAAAAAATTATTGGGGTTGCCTCCTATGCACCAGAAGACCTTTTTTGGCATATATAAAAATCAAAATCAGTGTCCTCCATGAGAAGTTTAGGGTAAATATTTTTTAATAAAAAAATGGTATGCTACTGCATTTTTCTTAAATAAAAATATTTTTTAAATGCCCGTTTAGTTTGTAACAAATTTGATCTCCTGACTTTTTTCATTTAATTCACGGTTTTCGCGTAAATAAATAAAAACCATTTTTAGGCATGGTCAAATCCCTATCTAGTTGAAGAATAAATACCAACGTTAATTTTTTACTGTAAAATTTAATATTATTAATACGAAATGACTATGCCGAAAAATGGTTTTTATTAATTCACGCGATAACAGTATATCATCTAAAAAAGTCGAAAGATCAAATTTGTACCAAACTTAATGGAAATTTAAAAAAATATATTTTTATTTTAGAAAAATGCAGAGGCGTACCATTTTTTATTAAAAAATATTTAGCCTCTACTTCTCATAGACGACACTGGTAATTTTTTTCATGTATGCCAAACAATGTCTCTTGGTGCATAAAAGGCATCGCCATATATTTTATAAAAATATCTGCATTGTTATAAAAGTTATTATAAAAAAATAATAAATTTTTAAAATTTTTAACACTCTGTAATTTAAAAACTAAGACGTTTAGGTTCATATAAAGTTTTTTTCTTATTTTTTATTATAGAATTTGCCCTTAAAGCTTTTCGGATAAGTTGTGACACACCCTGTATATACAGCGTGTCTAGTTAAGTTTGCACCACATGGAAATTTTTTCTCTTATTAATTTTACAAAAAAAGTTATTGTTTACAAAAATTTCTGCGAACAGATGTTTAGCATTAAAAATAACATTCAAATATGCAAACTTGTTCATTTTCACGAAAAACTTGTTTTTTTATTCTTTCTTTGTAAATCTAATATGTAAAGAAAACTTAAGAACTGTCAAAATAGGAAAAAGTCACCGAAACGCTCGTTATAACAACATCTTTTTTTAATAAAAAACTTGATATTATGAAAAATAGAGGTACTTTCCTCTTGAGCAAAATTCATATTTTTTGAGATACCTCATACCACTGCAAAAAATGAACATGATTGCATTTTGAGTTTTGGACCATGCAGAACTTTTTATAAACCATAACTTTTTTCGTAAAATTGATAACAAAAAAGGTTTCCATGTGGTACGAACTTAAGTAGACACACTGTACCTATATGTATATAAAAAAAAACATTTTTCTTAGTTTTTTTATAGGAGGCTCTAAAATTTAATTCGCTGGCTTAGAGTAATATTCTATGCTACAATTTCAAGCTAATGTGTTCCCAAAGTTATATGAAACACTTACTTCAACTCACTATGAGTTACAAGATCCTATGTTGTTTTGTTATTAAAATATTAGCCGTTATAACATACAACTGTGTAAAAATAGCTTCTACTATATATATTATTTTGTAACATAAAACCCTATAACTCTAAGCCAATAATATCTTAAAAGTCAAACCCAGAAATTGTGTTGATCAGTGATATAAATCGAACTTTTCTTAAGATTCTTGTCAAAACCGGAGAATCAATAATCCAGGATATTACAAATGTTTTTCTTAAAAAACCACAAACAAGCGGTCCTCATATTATTTAAAACAATTTTTATAGATTTGTTTCATTTATTCATTCAACATACCTACATTACAGAATGAGTCCAAATAGTACAAAAAAAAAACAATCTTTCTACAGGTATAAACAAAATGTGAGACAATAAAACAAAGTAATAAACTATAATACAGTAAACAGGGTAAAACATAATAAAATTAATATCTAACTATTATTGTCATTAACATCCACTCTAAAACTTTCATAATTTAATTAAAATAAATCAGTATGGTTAAAATGACTATTAAAATTGCACATCAATACACTACTAAACTCTTGAAAGCCACAATTTACTCGATGAAATGTTTGTGCAAACAAGGCATTTGCTCTAGTGAGTCTTTGCGGAATTCTAATTGGTATAGATGACACAAGATGGGAACATTAAATCTGGTGATTTAACAACTTATACAAAAACAATGCTATGGCATTCACCCTGCGTTGTTCTAGAGTTTGAAGCCCAGCCAACAGTATTCGAGTAAAATAACTAACATTTTTATATGGAAATTTGTTCTTGAATAATAAACACTTTACAAATTTCTTTTAAACACGTTTTAATTGGTCTTTATGACATTGATAATAGGAAGACTATATAATACTGTTATACTCTAACACACTAAGAACTTAAGAGTTATATAATGTCCTATATAGCTTTGGTATCTATTAATTCCCTGCAAATTCTCCTAATAAATCCAAGAATTCTTGAGGCTTTTAATACAGTACAGTCTAGGTGTCGATTAACACTTAAACCACTCCCAAATGTTAAAATGTTCGACAACTTCAGTAGTAGTACCATTTAAAAAATAGCTGAACTCTACAAGACATTTACATTTAATAAACCGGATAACTTTACACTTAGCTACGTACTTTCTACGATTTTAACTTTTTCTGTAATAAACTGTTGAGTAGAAGATCATAATTCATACAATTTTTGCTAACATTTTCCAATTTTCAACAGGAACTTTACCCTCTGTCAATTCTTCAATATTTTTAAATTTGGTTTTTATTAGTATCAGACATACTTTTACAGCCTTATTAATTTTATCACTTGCTCTTTTTCATACAAATCTGCCATTCTTCAATCAGAAAATCCTTATTATATAGTTATTTAAAAGTAAATAACAATCAAATCACTACCAACGTTATTTCAGGAGTTTTGTAGGTTATATTTACTTTACATAAATCCCTCCACTGGCTACTGTGCGCCATCCCAATTTGCACCTTTCGGATTACTACTTTTTAATACATTCAGATTGTTATCCTCCCCTCCACAATCCATAATAATGATAAAACTTGTGTTTTTAAATACCCTACCAATGCCTCTTATCAGTTATGAAGACATTCTGTGAGCTAAAACTTTTTATTATCCATTATCAATTTGTCAAGTTTTTTTAAGCAGCTATTATATAAGGATTACCTGTAGACTAAAGTAAACCATATTTTTTCACATCCTACCAATAATATATAATCTTGATGTTGTAGAAAAAGGGTTTTTATTTAAAATAACTGATTTTTTTTAAACTGACTATAATACTAGTAACCGATAAATGGTCGTTGAAATTTCCTAAAAATATTAATGGTTGCTATATCACAGCAAAATTTAATTTAAATAAAAATGTGGACTAAAAATTTGTAAAAACAGAATTTACTAAAAAACATCAAAGATAGGTATAGGCTACGGAGAACTAGAGGGGAGGAGGCTAATGGCAATGTATCAAAAATGACACTAAAAAGTTGTTGATAATTGAGCTTCAGAATATTACCGATAGAGGCGCACGCTGTCGAAGCGCTACTAAAAATACATGTTTTCTTATGAGCGTTTCCTGGTTTTTATTTATTTTAAGTTGATTATAGCCGATATAGAATTTAAATAATTATATACATAGATAATATACAGTATACTTAAAATTCATTATTGCTTTGTGCCGCAAAAAATTCGCAATTGGCGGTCATCAATGATATATTATTTCTCCAATAGTGCCGCTAGTACAAGTTGATCCACTAACTAAAATTATTTCATTTTATTATTAAATCTGATTTATATAACGATTTAGCTTTAATACTTGCCCTAATAAACCAATTGAAAATTTTAGTTTTTGTCAAAAATAAGAAATCTTGTTAATTAACTTTTGCCCGTATATCTTTAAAAAAAATTCTATCAACCCTAAACCACTTTATATTGTAAGGCAATTAAATATATATTTTTATTAATGAAAAAATGTTGTTTGACATGTCTAATAAGTTGTTTATTTTTTATTATTAAATCTGATTTATTAAACGATTTAGCTTTAATACTTAATAAACAAATTGGAAATTTTAGTTTTTGTCAAAAATAAGAAATTTTGTTAATTAACTTTTGCCCGTATATCTTAAAAAATGTATTGTTTTGATCAACCCTAAACCACTTTATATTGTAAGGCAATTAAATATATTTTTTATTAATGAAAAATGTTGTTTGACATATAATAAGTTGTTTTTTTATTATTATTAAATCTGGTTTATTAAACGATTTAGCTTTAATACTTGCCCTGATAAACCAATTAAAAATTTAAGTTTTTGTCAAAAATAAGAAATCTTGTTAATTAACTTTTGCCCGTATATCTTAAAAATGTATTTTTTTTATCAACCCTAAAACACTTTATATTGTAAGGCAATTAAATCTATTTTTTATTAATCAAAAAATGTTGTTTGGCCTATAATAAGTTGTTTCTAGTTATTGAAGTAAAAATGGAATGAAACAAAAAGTTTTTTTTTAAATATTTTTATTAACAAATCACAGTTTTTATAACTTTCTTAACTGTCTGCTTTTCTTCTTTCTACCTTCGTCAATCCTGTTGTTCCAAATAAAATGCATTCTACTAACTAAATAGAAGCATATTATCGCAGATGTCAATTCCGCTTCATGCTCACTACAACCAACACGGGAAACATATATATCTCTTCTAATTTCGACAATATTGTGGCAAAAGTGCCCTAAATTCACTGCGGTTCTTGACATGGGTCATATCGTCGCTGTTATTACGAAGGGGCCTATCTCGATATTTGGCGAAAATGAGTTATACCCATTGTTACACAAGGAAAGACCATATTTATGTTAGTACAAACTTGCATATCCTAATACTATACCAAAATGTAATTAAATTAAGATAAGGTCAGCGGTATAGGCAAAACAATGATACCAGTTTACTTTAAAACACTCTCCTGAAAAGTTGTAAATATCGAGATAGGCCTCATTATAACTACTTGGGAAGTTTAAACTATTCTTCAAAATATTATCTAATTTATTTTGTAATGCTGCAGTGTCATTTTCAGGGTCAAGAATATCTTCAACATTCATCAGCGTTTTGAGTATTTCTGATCCTTCCACATTACTTCCCTTGGGTGGTTTAACAAGTGAATAAGTACACATTAATCGAACATTTGTACAAAGAGTCTGGAGTCTGGATGATCATTAGACCCACATGCACTTCTTATCAACCTAAAAATCTCTAAAAAGAAATCAGCACCTGTATTCTGTAACCTCGATAGAAAAAGAAATTTCCTGAAATTGCCATATGATTTACATAGCATAGAAAGGAAATTTCTTCTCTATCGTATTACAGAATACGGGTGCAGTTCTATTTAAATAGAAATATTTGAACTGTCAACGTACCTCCAACGCATCTTGGATTTAACTTTGCTGTCATCAAATACTTGTATCCATGATTTTCACAGAGAAAATTCATAATACCAAGAGTAGTTTTCAAAGTAACAATTATACCATGAAATGTAACTATCAAATAGGAAATGGATGTTATCTGCTTTAGCATATACTTCCCATCCTTATCTGCTTTAGCATATACTTCCCATTTACATAATACTCTTACTAAAAACGTGGTTATAAAGAATCATCATAAAATAAAGGCTAAATTTACTTACATTTGGTGCTTTGAAAAGACTAGGGTTAGGTAAACCTGCTTCTTTCCTCTGCCTTTATATCTGAAGGATATCCAGTTTTACAACCCGGCACAAAGCAAAATCTTTTTGTGTATATCCTTTTATCAGTCATATTTACAAATCACTTTTAATTTCACCTAAATATGGGTAAAACTAACAGTTTTTGGATACTTTCCATTAAACACTTAACAAAATAGTATCGCAAACTACCCGAGCGCCACGAACGGCCAACCAGTGAAACGCTTTAAAAGTATGGCCAGAATTTTGAAATTACGCCATTGCCCATTGCCCTCCTCCCTCTAGTTCTCCGTAGTATAGGCACAGAAAAAATATCATACAGAATGATTCGGAGATGGAACGTTGTTTTAGGGGCCGCCCAAATACTCTATTAGATGGCGCTAAGTATAACAAATTTGCTATTTTTGGTGGAATTTTTAACTGTGCAATTCTCCACAAAGATCACCTTATTCAACAGTGTTTCCAGCAAATAATCTACACCCTAGCTTTGCGTCGTACCAGCCTCGCTGCTGTAAAGTAGATAGCATCGCCAATCGCCATGGCAACAGATAGATCTTAGACATAGATAGGGTTGCCAACTTTTTTGACAAAAAAACGTATACAATCGTTTGAAAATGAAAAAAAAGTATTTAAAAGAAAATAGAGTATTTTGCAAGTTTTATGTTTTTATAGTATTAAAACGTATTTTTGTGTGCTTTTAGCACTCTGCTAACAATATTTTGCTATTTTTAAATATTTTAAAGCTGGTTTGACAATCATCATTTAAATTTAAATTAATAAACAGTTTGTTTTTAATTAAATTTATTGACGCAACTATTTTTTTCTTCTAGCCACTTCAGACTAATTATTGAAAAAGCTAAAGTGGCGAAAACGGAGAGTACATAAAAATATTTTTTTTTATATTTGGTAAGCTATCAGATTAAGTATAGTATATTGCCATTTGTAGTAGGCTTTACTACGGATTCTAATACTGAATTTTTTAATTATAAACAAAAATACCGGACAATTTTCAATTACGTCGATAATGACATCTATGACATGTCACATTAACATCTAACATGACATCTTACATTTCGTTCAGTAATTTTAAGTCGTTTTCATAATCTGTTTTAACTTTAAAATACCAATAAATAGTAAGTAGGTACCTAACTTATCCATAATTTAACGCATCCACATTAAAGGTTGAAAATAAAGTATTTTTACATACTTTATTTGTATGCAAAAATATAAAGTATAATTACCAAAAATAAAGTAAGATACGTTATTATAAAGTATGGTTGGCAACCCTAGACATAGAACGAACGTCCGCGTCTTTACTCACGCGTTGGCAAAAATTATTCAATGTAATTTCGAACCTTGCATCTTGCATCGGTATGCCTTTGATTTTAGCCGTTAACACTCCAAAAATATTTATTGGGCGATAGGCGTAAAATGATAATTTTGCGATTTATGTGATTTTTGTATGAAAGTAGTTTAAAAAATTTAAATGTCGGTTAAAAATATAAGAAGTAAGAAGTTTGCAATAATAAGCAAAACATTTTTTTATATATAAGTATACGTGTCCTTTTTCTGAGTTGGTTTGGTCTTATACATTCCAAAATAAATATATACCTAGTTTATTTTATTCAAATAAAAAAAAACTGGCTTAATATTTCAAAGCGGTACCATTTTTTCCACTAATAACTTTAAACGTGTGGGCATTGATGCAATCAGCATTTGTGCATGGTGAACATTGTAATTATTCCAGGTTTCTTCAATTTTATTCCACAAATCATCACTGTTTTGTGGATGGAAATCATTGTTCTTGTTAATTTCCTTTACGATATATCCCCAAACGTTTTCGATTAGATTGATATTAGGGCTTCTTGAGCGCCAAGGTAACAATGAAATGTTATTTTCCAGTAGCCAGTCCGAAACGGGCAGTTGTCATGCTGGTATATAAAATGTTCTTGTTCAAATATATTGTTTACCGATGGCAACATAACATTTTGGAGTATGTGTATATAAGCTTGACTATTAAATCTTTCTCGAATACGGTGGTTACATACCCCCACACATTAACAGAAAATCTTCCACTTGTTTTAACATGTTGGGTATATCTTTCTTCGTACCGTGGATTTTGCGGCCTTTACACTCCACTCTGCCCGCTATAATAAGATTGAAAAATCGTCTCATCGGTAAATACTACCCTTTCCTAAAAATCCATACCTTGCGGTAAATATTCCAGTGCTCTTAATTCATCGGTCAAATGGCTTTTTAGCAGCTACACTGCTTCTCATATCCGAATATTTCCTAATACGATTTCTTGCCGTTTAAACTGTCCCAGGAAAATTAGTTTGGTTGTGTGCTTCTACAGCTGTCTGAAATGAATTGTTTCGCAAAAACCTATCAGATCATTTTTTTCTTCTACCACTTCCAATTTGGCAAAAAATGCATCAAATTCACGAAAAAAAAACAGGGTGCTAGCCAAAAATTGTTTTTTACGGAAATTTCAAAATCTTTTTACCTGTGTGGTATTTTTTATATATATCTATGTATGTATGTAATAGACCAGGGGCGGTCATATCCACTTTTTTTTTTTTGGGGGGGGGCATATTATCAATAAATGCCCATATTTACAATTAGGTGTATTTAGGTAAAAAAAAATAGATTGTCTGCTTCAAGTCAGCTTTCTAACGATTGGTGAACGTGACAACGTCGAAAGATTCGTTACCTTTATCGCCGCACTTATCGTTTGCTATAAACAATTGGACACCACATTCACTTTTCACCGCACGCTCACTCAAGTAGGAGAGAAACATATGTCAAACGACGCGGAAAATGTCCCTCTTTGTCGCTCGTTCCGCACCTCGCTTGCACTTCTCAAGCATTAAACGGAACGCGCGAGGTAACGCCGCAGGATCTCATGTTTTTGGTGCGTGCAGCCGGATCCATCGAGATTATAAGACGTTGTCACGTCAAAAGGGAATCGGTTACAAAGGATGTGGCATAAAAGGGGGTGCCACACCCCCGCCCTCCTCTATGACCGCCACTGTAATAGACAGATAATGGCTTTGTTTGCGGGTTCGATTTTGAACCGGTTCTGGGACTATTCGCATGCGCAGTGAAAATGAATGAATTTTTAGTAACAGTTCTGTGTTCGCGGGTTACAATGGAATCAGTTCGTTACCGGTTCGTAACCTGATTAGCAGTCCTGTGATTTTTGTTGGAACTAAAAGTTCAGTTCGGAATTTTATGCGCATTGTCGACATGGTCAGCTGTTTTCTGTTTTTGTGGTACAGAAATAAACCGTTGAATTACAGTTTATTTATTTCTGCCACTTTTTATGCGGGTTAATATATTTGTTGAATATATTTTTTATATTTTTGTGATTCTGAGCGTATATAAACAAAGGATTTTTAATTGTATTCCGTATGAATGGATGTATGCAATAAAATAAATAAAGATTTAATTAAAAAATATAAACAATATTACAAGATTTTACCATTTCTTCTTGTTTGAATTTTATCTTTTGTTAAATACACATACTTATGTTAAAAACGAGAGGAGGCAGGGAATTCCTCGTCTTCCGCCGAGAGACCTCGAGTGGCATTGGACAGTATAACAATTTACCTTTTTGTTTGAATTTAATTTTTTTGTAGTATCCAATTTAACCATGAAAAATCCTAACCAAAAGGCTAGGTTAGAATACATCCTCAGCTGTATAGAAAATCGTTCGCGGTAAATAAAAATTCCGAACTAATAAATAACTAGACATGCGCTTTAAAATAATTCTAAACCAGTTCGGTCCTGGTTCAGAATCAGTTCATTACTAGACCCGCGAACAAAGCTATTAAATACATACATATAGTAAATTATTGAACTTTCAGACAATAAACCCTCCACATTCGACAGAGTCAAACGTCAAACCGAATTCGAGGATGGTTCAAACGACACAGACCCTGAAGGTGATAAAGAACCTGGATTTTTTGATAGAGCAGCCAAGTTCGTATTAGAGCTTCTACAGAGATTTCTCAAATGGATTAATACGGATAGTAGTTAAAGAAGGCATTTCTGCTGCGGCCAGTGCTGTTGCTGGATGGATTTTTGGATAAGTGATTGGTATCATTGTAAATACCACTACGGACCCAAGAGAACCAGGAAGAGTTTTTTCTCTAGAATTTTAAATTTGTTGTAGATATGGGGCTACTTGAATGTAAAAATTTGCCTGTTTCAAGAAAAACGTCATTAGTTTTTGGAAAATGTGGTATCATATATGATACTTTTGGAACGTATAAATTCAAAAATTACAAAATCACACAAAAGTATAAAAGGTATTATTTATTGGTGAAATTCAAGAAAACAATTTCTGTCTACACTACAACATAAAAAAATATGGCAAGATGTGCATTTTGCAAAAGTAAGCTTCTTACAACCGGGATAACGACACTTTGACCTGCATTTCTGGTCATTTTTCATAAATTGGGGCAAATGTTGATTGCCGATTTTCTAAACCTCTTGTCTGGTATGGGTTGCGCTTCTTCTTTTTATTAGGTACTTCGTTCTCTTCATCAGAACTGTCATCGTCTCTTGAAGCACTGTCCCAAATTAAAGATTCTGCTATAGATAGCTTAAATTCCAAATAATCTAAAATATCTTTTTGGCAAAATTTGCAGCAGCCGCATCTTGTCTGTACTCTAGCCATGCTGATGCAGTAGCAAAATCAAGAAAGTGAAATATGGTACGAACGGTCCCTTTGTTGGTTCTGTTACGCATTGAGTATTTACCTAATACTCGATCCAAGAGATCCACACCTCCCATATTGATGTTATATTGTGCCACAATGGCCGGTTGTTTTATTTCAATGTGTTTGTTATCCACTTTGGACCATCTTCGGCATGTGTTTTCAGGTTCTACTGAATAATTTGATGATGCAAAATGAATCGGTTTTGGAATCGAACCATTTAATCAAATTTATTTTACCATCTTCTCTCACCAGTTTATCATTTGAACCCCTGCCTAATTTTTTTAACTGACCATCTGTCAAGAATGTAGCATTTTTGGGTAATCTATTTGCCATTATTGTCCCAGCCAATGTTAAATTGCGCGATAAAAGTGTATCAATGAGGGGAATGGACGTAAAATATCTGTCAGTGAAAACAGATACACCCACAGGAAGCGTATCAGTAAGTTTTAATACCATTCTTCCTCCAACATCTAATTTTTCTGGTACTGGAAACAAGACTGATTCAACTGCAGACCCTTTTCCCTCGTACATGTAAAAGTCCAGTGGAATGCCCGTTGGGGTAGTCATGACAAAATTTTTAATCCTACCGGGTTTGGCTTGCCTCGAACAAATTGCCTCATCATAACATGTCCGTGAAAGGGAATCATTTGCTCATCAATAGAAACATTTTTGGTTCGTGCATTTTCACGACAACCTTTCTGGACCATATTCATTATTGGGCGTACCTTCCAAAATCTATCAATTTTTTTATCTTCTTCGGAGTAAGCATTATCATCGACAAGCTTTAAACGTTTCCGTACCTGAAAAAATCTATTTCTAGTGATGGTATCAGAAATAATAGGTACCCTGGTGTCATTTGCCCAAAACATTTTTAGACGCGGCAGTCCATAAATACCTATGAGCATGGAACTTCCAACAAATTTTTTAAGTTCTTCAGCAGATGTTTCTAATGAACTACCAGTCTTGCTTACTTCTCTCATGTTTGTGTAGAGAGCCATATCATCAAAAAAATTGCTGGATATATATTTTTGAAAGTAACTAATAGGCTCTTTGATATCACTTTCTACATTTTGATCATCAAAATTCACAGTTGTGACTTCAAAGCGTTGAGAGCGTGACCATTTTTTTTCGATGCTGGAAGATATCGGGAAAGTGGCTCATCATCTGATGAACTATATTCTTCATCTCTGGTAAAATCCGGTTCATTGGGCAGTGTGAGATCGTGTTCTTCATCTATCTGTACAAATTCATTTTCATCAATATCTGACTCATTTAGATCTAGTTTATCAGCAATTTCTTGTAACTCCTCTGGTTTTAGCGGTCCTAAAAATAAAATATTTGCATAATTAAAGGTTTCTCAAAACAAAAGTAGACATATCAAAGCATGAATCCAAAATACGCGGGAAATTTTCAAAAAAAAAACTTTTAAAAACATCGTGAAAATAGCTAAAATTGTATTCATGCAGTTCCAAGGTATCACTAGTGATACCTACATTTATTTGTATGATATCTCTAAAATTATACAAATATAATCCCAACATTACACAAAACACTGTTACCTATCATATAAACAAGTAATTTTATTTAGAAAAAATAATATTTTGTCAATACTTACTTGTATCTTCATGTTTACGCATGGTGATGTCACTTGCAGCTGTTTACTGATCAAATCACGACGTGCTAATAACGCTCCAAAGAGTTGTCCGGACGCGCAAACCTTTTTAACGTATGTTAGCAAGGATATGTCGCGACCTTATTCTGAATAAATATAAACTAACCTTTGCCTCGCAACAAAAAATTAAAAAAATAAATCTTTCAGCAATTTTTCTAAAAGCGATGTGGGATAACATCTACAGTTTTTTTATTGTTTTGTTTTTATGTCAACAATGCTGTATAAAAAAATTAAACAGAAAGTCCGGTTCTCTTGATTTGACGGAGATTCACACGCGGACAAAAATCATCGCTAGACCTATCTCGCAACAAAAAATGCAAAAAATGTCAATCTTCTAGGGACTTTACTAAATGTAATGTGAAGTAAAATCTATCTACAAAATGTTTTACTCTCTATACGATGCCGTATCAAAAATTTGCGCAAAATGTTCGGTTCATCTGAAATTTTATAGAGATTGACACGAGAACAAAAAAGTCATCGCCTAACATACGTCACAAAAAAATCTCAAACTTCTAGCGACTTTTCTAAATGCGATGTGGGGTAAAAGTTTACAGTGTTTTTTCTTCTCTATACAATGCCGTACGAAAATTTTCGCAGAATGACTATTTTATCTAAAATTTAATAGAGATTAACATGCGAACTAAAAACTCATCCATAAACATCCGTCACAAAAAAATCAAAAATTTCTAAACTTCTAACGACTTTTCTAAATACAATGTGGAATAAAATCCACAGTATTTTTTCTTCTCTATACAATGCCGTATCGAAAATTTGCGCAAAATGCCCAGTTTATCTAAAATTTAATAGAAATTAACATGCGAACAAAAAATCATCCATAAACATCCGTCACAAAAAATATCAAAATTTCTCAAACTTCTAACGACCTTTCTAAATACAATGTGGAATTAAATCTACATTATTTTTTCTTCATCTATACAATGCCGTATCGAAAATTTGCGCAAAATGCCCAGTTTATCTAAAATTTAATTGAAATTAACATGCGAACAAAAAATCATCCATAGACATCCGTCACAAAAATATCAAAATTTCTCAAACTTCTAACGACCTTTCTAAATACAATGTGGAATTAAATCTACATTATTTTTTTCTTCACTATACAATGCCGTATCGAAAATTTGCGCAAAATGCTCAGTTTATCTAAAATTTATTAGAAATTAACATGCGAACAAAAAAATCATCCATAAACATCCGTCACAAAAATATCAAAATTTCTCAAACTTCTAACGACCTTTTCTAAATACAATGTGGAATTAAATCTACATTATTTTTTCTTCACTATACAATGCCGTATCGAAAATTTGCGCAAAATGCTCAGTTTATCTAAAATTTATTAGAAATTAACATGCGAACAAAAAAATCATCCATAAACATCCGTCACAAAAATATCAAAATTTCTCAAACTTCTAACGACCTTTCTAAATACAATGTGGAATTAAATCTACATTATTTTTTCTTTCACTATACAATGCCGTATCGAAAATTTGCGCAAAATGCTCAGTTTATCTAAAATTTAATAGAAATTAACATGCGAACAAAAAATCATCCATAAACATCCGTCACAAAAAATATCAAAAATTCTCAAACTTCTAACGACTTTTCTAATACAATGTGGATAAAACTTCAGTATTTTTTCTTCTATACAATGCCGTATCAAAATATACGCGGAATACCCAGTTTTTCTAAAATTTAATAGAGATTAACATGCGAACGAAAAAATCATCCATAAACATCAGTCACAAAAAAAATGCAAAAAATCTCAAACTTTTCTAAATGCAATGTAGGGTAAAAGCTATTTTTACTTTTCTAAACGGTTCTTCTCTAGAAAAAAAAAGTAAATTATATTTTACAGATTATACGAAGTAATGTATTAGCTTAATTTAATATAGGTAATTTTTTTTTTTCCAAGAAATATCTAATTATTGACAGGAAATCAGACTGACAATTAAAAAAATAAAAACAAACAACCTAACAAAATGACATTTTTTTAAATAAGTAGGTACATTGTCGACTTAAGCACCAATTAGGATTTTCATGGAGGACAATGAAGGACATTTTTAATTCACAATGTTTAATTTCGATCTATACTTATTGTTAGTTTAAGTTAATGTTTTTTGCTTTATGTCGATAGTTTCACTGTAGCCATAAAAAAAATGAAAGATTTTAAGTTATATGAGACTTTAATTATTGGTTTAATATTATTATTTAAGGTAGTTATGTTTATATAGGAAGTGCGGAAAATAGGTTTATCCGTACTTTAAATTATAAGGCCTGTATTTTGGTTTTTGTTATTATATTTTAGGATATTGATGCCGTTTGTGAAAGATCAGCACAAATGTTAGGTGCAGAAGACACTTGCTGGACAAATACGGTAAAAATTGTTGATCGAATTCAGTATACTACAAAAAGTGTATTAAATTTTGCCAAAGAAAAATTGGGATTGGAGAAAGATGATCCATATCATCCTCAACAAGTAAGAGTGGCATTTATACTCTTAAACCTAATTAACCTTACATGCCTCGTATATGGTGCCAACTCTTGGGGGACTAATTCCAAAATAATGCATTAAACTTCGTTTAAAAAAGTTTAATCTGACAATTAGGTTAATGCGTTTATTTTTAATTAATTTACCGCAATGCAGTTTGGTCAGCATCAAGCATAGTGGTTATGAGTGAGTCTCCCATTTTTGATTTTTCAAAGGACACTAAAAAAAAGTTTTTTTTAAATCGAAAAAAAAATGCATGCTTAATAGGAGACATTGTTTGTCAAAAGGTAGTTTAATTCCTAAATCCTTAAACTGTTGACAGATTCGCTTTTACTAAATCATTTCCATAGTTTGTCTACAAGAAAAACGTATTAGCTTAATTGTAGCTAAATCAGATTTCTTTTGCAACGAGTGTTAAATACAGTATTTTGGAAAAAGTCCCATAAGTCCAGTGCCTGTTTAAATCTATGGCAAACCTAGAGAAAACATATCTACCTATTTGCCCTTTAAAAATTAAAAAAGATGAGGCGTACTGCAGATCAAAGTTCATTATTAGTTAAAAAAGTGAAATGCCAAGGTTAATTTGGACCACCCTGTATAGGTATGATGAATGACAATAATAAGGGAGTAATGTCTAGGTGTTTACTTATGCGATAAGTATTTTTATAATAAAGATAGTAAAGAAATAGCAAAAATGTTTTTATTTTTAGTGCGATTCCCACGATATGTATCTTTGGTGAGCTGAAAATGGTAAATATAATATTTTTATCTCTTAAACATGGCTTAAACATAATGGAAACATGCAACATCCATTTTTAGCTAAACGAGCAACGACTACCCAAATTATGATAAAATTGTGCATAAGTGGATGAGATAACAATATTATCTATAAACACGCTAAGGATGTTATGAAAAGACTGAATAAGTGTAATGATGCATTATCTAAAAGTATGGGTTAGTATTCTTTTTCAACAATGGATCAAGTGCTCAAGCATAGCGCATTTTGAGTTTTAAGGAAATGTACAGGGGTGCTTACAAAATGTTAATAAAATTTATAAGAAGATTCTGTACCTAAAGAAGTATAAAGAAAAGTTCTAGGTGGTAAACTTTTAAAAAACAAGAAAATTTTGAAAACATGCACCTCTATTTCACATAAAAATTGTTGTACTCTATCTTTTTTATGGTTTAAAAATATACAATTAGCAAGATCGAAAAAAATAAGACACCCTAAAAGCTGTACTTTTATTTGCTTAATCTAAAAAAGCACAACAGAATTTTTTAAACACTTTAGTGGCGTACGTTTTTTTTGTTAGAAATATTTCTTTAATTACCGCTTGTACGACGCACTGGACTTAGTAAATGTAATTAAGTTGGTAATAAGATTACCCCCAATGCCATAAATAACATTTGCCAAATTAAAACAAATTTGGGTGATGATATTTAAGATATTAAAAAAAAAACATTTTTACAACTTTAACACATTTTGAGAAAGAGAAATTTGCGGACCCAACGCATATTTTTAATAGTAGAATGTGCCCTTAAATTTTCTTTTTTACAACACTGTAACACCCTGTATAGTTTCAAAAAATCTTTTTTCTATTTATTTTCACAATAACAAGTACTTCAATGAGCATACAGGGTGATTCAAAAATCGATCACAGAAACTTAAGGGGTGATTCTTTCTTGACAAAATAAGGGTAGAGCTTCATATAATTATTTTCAAAATGTCATTCGTTTTCGAGTTACAAGCCATCAAAGTTCAAGTTTTTATTTTGGTTTTTTCACCATATTGCATTTTATTTTTTAACCAATCCGGTTGATATTTGGCACACAAATCGAGCTTTGCAGATTCTAAAATTTTAAGACAAAAGTACTTTTTTTAAATACCGACAGAGGGCACTTTACCTAAAACTTAACTGAAACGATTCTACAAAAATGAAAACTCATATAAACAACCTAAACGTCTTAGTTATTGAACTACGGGTGTTAAGAATAAAAAAAAAGTTTTTTTTTAAATATTTAATAATACCGTAGTTTAAAAATTAAAGACGTTTAGGACATATGTTTATTTGAAGTTTTTTTCTTATTTTCTGTTGTAGAATCGCCCCGTAAAGTTTGTCGGTTGAGTTACTGGACACCTGTATGTATGTAAGTAATTTGGTTTTAAATTGATGAAAACTTTGTTGTTCATTGTCTAAATGGTAAGGTTTATCGACATTAATAAAGAGTACCTTATTTTTTAAAGTTTTTGAATGTCTATAAAATGGTTCTCCCCAGCTTTGCGGGATATCTGCCAATGAAAAAGTTATGATGTAAATAAATTCAAGTTTTAGGTAAAGTGCCCTCTGTCAGTATTTAAAAAAGTATTTTTGTCTTAAAATTTTAGAATCTGCAAAGCTCGATTTGTGTGCCAAATATCAACTGGATTGGTTAAAAATAAATGCAATGGCGAAAAACTAAAATAAAAATTAAACTTTGACGGCTTGTAACTCGAAAACGAATGACATTTTGAAAAAAATTATATAAAGTTCTACCCTTATTTTGTCAAGTAGAATCTACTCCCTTAAGTTTCGTGATCGATGTTTGAATCACCTTCTGTATACATACATAGCCCTAAGATATCTAATTTAAAAAAATATAAAAATTTATATTTTTTCAGAAACTAATACATTTTTTTAATGGTGATCTCTCAAGCCACCCTTCAGGTATGTAAAATGCAATAGATATTTTATAACTTGAAATTATAAAGATTGGTCCTTGATTTTAGAACAACCAGAGTTGCAAGTAAAGTGTGAAGTACTGAAAGAATTTATGAAGTGTTTGGCTATAAATGATACAGATGTAAGTTTTTTTTTTATTTTTAAGTCAGATGGGGTAAAAGATCATATTTAATGTTTCTTTTTTCTAAAATTCAAATTTTGACCTATAGGTGGCAGCTTACTAAACATTTTTTGACAAACTTAAGTCCACGTTGACTCCAAAATTTTATTCCGCCGGTTGTCGGCGCTCTTTTGCGCTGCGAGTAGACAAAGCGGTGAGGTATGATAAAGGTTTTGTTTGGAAAAAACGAGTGGCGGTATTTCGTTCAAGTTTTTATAATTTCTCTTATTTAATGCCAAAAACTTAATATAAAATAAGTTAGGTGGAGGTTGTACTGGGTGTCAAGTTAATAATTTACAACCCTTTTTAACATTTTTAGTTTTTATTGTTTATCATCTCTTAAGATATACAGGGTATAACAAAAAGTATTTTTTTAATAGAACACCAGGGTTGCTATCCAGTGACGAAAATTTTTGTGCGTCACCCTCCAGGACTTGAAGCTCTTGAACTGCTCTAAAAAGTTAGTCACTGGAACGCATCCTTAGACAAAGAAAGAGAGATACTGTAAGAAATTTTAAAATTTCGTTGTTTTTAACCTTTCTTGGCTTTATAATAATAATCTCTTTTTAATATCTAATTCCATTTTAAATAAATAATTTTAAAAAATCCATCCTTAACCATAAAAAACACGTTTGAAGCACAAAAACCAAAAGAGGGGTTGGTGCATGAGGGCAAGGGGAAAGAAAAACGGTGTAGCTCAGATGCAAAACACTTTCCGTCACTGGAACGCCATAAAGTAGAACGAAATGCTCCTGAGCTACTCGGGAGCGCTCTATTTGCGTCACTGGAAAGCCACTCAGGTATATTTATATCATCATTAAAAAGATCCTTTAAATTTATTTAAAAATATACATTTAATATATCTATTTTTATTAATAATATGGTCATCCCAATCTAAAGAATAAGTGTAAATTTCAATAAGGGATATCACAGCATTAATTTCAGATAGAAAACTTATTAAAAACTGACTAACCAGTGCCCACTTCTGTTGGGAGTTAATTATATTCTTCTCTTAATTTTTTGTTCAATCATAATAAAATATAGCTTATAGCACCCCCTGAATAGTGTAACTTTCTGATTCTGAAATAATTTTTATGATCGGTTTAGTATTTTCGAAGATTAGTCCTTACGAAGTCTTTACCTCCTTATAATAATAGTATAGATTCTTTTTATGGCCATATTTTCTTGTACCGTGTATAACTTAAGGGGTAATAAAAATCTGATTATTGATTCAAAAAACTACATACTTAACCCAATAAACTAATATTTTATTTTGTACAATAAAAAATAAAGAAGTTGAGAAGGTGTAAATTGATAACTTATCACCCGGTACACTTTGGAACTCAACCCTTCAATTTATAATGTGCCCAGATAAAATCCATGTCTGAATCGAGAATTAAAGTCTTTATATATAATTTTTTTAAATATTATTTTGTTTGTTTCAGTGTGTCGTCTTTAGCTATCCCTAGTGCTCTATACAGTTTCCATCTTTGGAGTGGAATAATTCGTATGTCTTAAGATATTAGCTTAAGTATTACTAGTTTGTGATAATATAAAATTATGAAATATATTTTTTTCATTACTTTACACACAAAAATTATTAATTTAATTCGAGAAGGCTAAGCCTAAAAGACAACAACAAAAAACCAATAAATCAAACAAAAATTATTAATAAAACTTAAATATATTTAGTCAAAAGGATATACAAAGACATTCCACAGGTTGTTGATTGTATACCAAATATCCAAAACTATCCTTGAAGATGCATATTTGAGACACAACGGAATGTCTGAACATGGGTACCCATTTACTGAAAAAGAAAACAAGAACACATCAAATTAAACACATTATATAAATAAATAAAAACTATTGTTATTATCAAATATGTAAAGCCTTTTTCTTGTGTACTTTATTTAGAAGCAAACAATTAATACAATCCACAAAAATACACAGTGCAAATTTACAAAAAGCCACTATAAAATTTTCTATTTATAAACTGATTTAATTTTTGTGATTGGCCTTTTCTATTTTAGGTCTTTTTTAATATCTACATTTTATTTTGACATCTTTTAGCAATTTTATTTTTTAAATAAAATTAAATGTAACCAAGTTAATATAACAAAACACACTTAAGTTTTTAAATAATGAAGGTGGAGTAAAAAAATGTCTTAACTCCGATTTAAATATAAATAATTATAACCTTAAATTTTTTAACAGCAAAAGAGTCTCTAAAAATTAGCATTAAAAATAGTTTATTATATAAAATTTTAAACCATGCATATTTATTTTTGGGTATCAGTTCCATGATTAATACATGGATAGAATATGGAGTTATCTTCCTATATACTTTTGGACATTAGTAAAAAGTAGTAAAATAGTAGCAAAAACAGTTAGATTGGTTATTAAAAACACTGTAACACACAAAACCTGTAATACCTGATTTTATTTTTTATTTGCCTCCCTAGAAATGCAAAATATATAAATTATTTTCAAATAATGATATACAAAGATATAAATTACTATTTATACAATAGGTTCAAAAAAGATTGCAACATACAAAAAAATATTGTAATATTGGTTTTATAGGAACCTATTGTTAAGAAATTTTTATATATCAGACCCTAGAGAGAGCCAAGAATTATGAGAATTCAATGTTTTTCATTTGTTGCAAACTTCTTTCAACCCTGAGTAGTTTATACCAGAAAGCAAATAAAAACATTATTTTACCTTTTTGGCCGCAGCTCCTACTTTGCTCTTCTTTGTACCACGAACCTTCTTCATTCTGTTCTTTCTTTCTTTACGTTGTTTCCTGGTCTGTTGTTTCTTTTCATAAAGACCATGCCTTGCCAGCCTGTGTTTGGGCTCGAATTTTTGGCAAAATCTAATGTGTCATAGATTAAGGCAAATCCAGTTGATTTACCACCTCCGAAATTGGTTCGAAACCAAAAACAAATATGACATCAGGGGTTACCTAAAAATAAACAATTAATTTGTTTTTATACTAAATTGTTTTTAACAAAAAATGTTACAATTACAAAACAGAAATAACTGGCTAGTTAGGGGGTTACAACTAAATACTACTAAGTTTGAATCAAGCAATCAACTTACCTTGTACATTTTAGCTAATTTTTCCCTGATATCTACTTTTTTAACAGAAGGTTGGCCTGGATGCAAGACATCTACGACCATTTGCTTGCGACACAACAATCTGTTGGTCATGAATTTCCTGGTGCGGACTGTAGCAGTTCCTTCCGTCTAAAAATACAAAGTTTGAGGTTAAAGTTACTTACTGGCTTTATTATATTTATACATTTTTTGCTTAAAAACAGATGTTTATACAATTCATAAAGTTTAAAATAAGTATTTTATGTTGTTTTGTAAAGCCGAAGTGTCTGGGTTGTGTAAAAATACTTATAAAACTAAAAACACTGTAAGATTCGCATAAGTCCACTTAGTAAACATTAGCAAAATTTCACATAAATCACTTAATACGATGAAAACTATTAACACAGCAAAATAGATGTAACATTTTTCTCATAATATTAAACAAAATATTGTGAAAAAACTTGAAGATGAATTCAAAAAAATTAGATTTTATTCACCTACCATTTTGAACGGGAAAAATTCACTACGCGAAAGAACCTCAAAAAATTTTTTGACAGAAAATAAATGAAAATCGCTTAGAGATGGCGCACAAATCGTTCTTCTTTTCGGATTTCTGGCAGCAAAAAAATTGTCTAGACAAATTTGGGTAAATACCTTTAACCGAGCGGTAGCGTTTAAAGTTAAGTATGCAAATATTTATGTTAATTGAAATTGCTTAGATTATCACGTGACTCAGGGTTGTTGTATTTGTTTTTAAATGTATCTGTACATTTATTTATTTTTTAATATACGTTTTTTAATTTTATAAATAAAGGCGTTCAATTTGTTTCAATAAACTGCTTTTTCAAGTAATGATTACTGATCCAGAAATATTATAGTGCTACTGTTCCAAATAACTCACGGTCTATAATTTTGTTCGCAAATCACCGTTATTTTTACTACATCCATTACACAAAATGGGGTTAAATATTTTTTTATTGGGTACACGCCAAAATCTATCTAAAAAGAATGGAACCGCTTCGGTCCTGGTCGACCTGATGGGGACCGAAGCGGTCCCATTATTTCTAGATAGATTTTGGCATGACCCAATCAAAAGACTTGAATAAATTAATCCGTCTGTGAATGGAGAGGTCAAGTGGCATAGTTGTCTCTAGTAGGTACAAGCTCGATCTCTAACACATTAAAAATGTACTTATTTTCGCGTACAAAAATTCTCGCGAACAACAACCCTGGCATCTTCTCGTTTCCTCAACCAATCAAATTCAAAAAAGACTCTATACTTAAACAAAGACAAATCGATATCACTCTTGTAAGATAACAAAAGACTGGGTATATAAACAAAAAACAAAAGAAGGCGCGTGCATCCATTCTGTTTTGACGTATTTTGCAGAGAGTTCATAGCCCCCTTTGTTTTGTGAACGGCTGTTAAAAAAGAAAAATAAGCTGTAATATGGATAATAATGGAGAAGATGAAGTAGGAAACGGAAAAACGGTTCCGAAGTGTTTCACGATGCAGAAGATGGAAAGTGTATCCTTGAAAATGGAAATGGTGAAAGTAATAACCAGAACGACAATAGTGGCGATGAAGGAGACGCTCTTGGCAGGCCTGGGTACGATTTACTATTTCTTATTTCTATGGGTTTCTGTTAAGAATTCATGTGGTAAGGGATGAGTGCCCTAATAAACCCCATACACCTTTCCTTTCTTTGTTGGATTGTTTGCAACATGTGTACTAAATATACAGGGTGTTCTATAAAAGTTCCAACATTTTACTTGATTTTTTCGTTAAGAAAATGGTAAATTTCTTCCTGTGATAATTTCTATTTTTCTTAAGAGTAGCAGCTTCTTTGAAATCAAATTATTAATATAAAAAAAAACAAGCAAATTTAGTAAATCATTTTTTATAAAAACTATTTTTTTAAGAAATTATTTTTAGGTAAATGGGCACTTAAAGATATTTAAAGAGCCTACTTAGCCACTTAAATGTAATGCATTTTTTGTTCACATACCTAGGTATTTTTCTCAATTTAAAGTGCCCAAGGATAGATATCAAGAAAATTTGACTTCAGTTCTAAACGAAATATTTTTCTTGTCTTGTCATTTGGATATAAAAAGTACAAAACTTTTTATTTTCAACAAAAAAATACCTCTTTTTATTTTTTATTTTTAAAAACACTAAAAATCTAGGACTGTATGGCAAAAGTAAAATTTAAATTGGACTATTTATATGTATAAAAATCATCACTGAACCTACCTCGCATAAAAAGTGTAAAATTCTCCATCTTCCAGCGTTTTTTCCAAATGCAATATGAGGCAAAATTTACAGCATTTTTTCTTCTTTATGCGATGCCATATTGAAAATTTGCACAGAATGCTTCAATTGTCTAAAATTCAACGGAGATTGAGGCGCCGTCGAAAAATGATCGCTAAACCTAACTCGCATAAAAGTGTAAAAATTCTTCATCTTCCAGGGACTTTTCTAAGTGCAATATGGGGTAAAATTTACAGTTTTTTTCCCCTTTATGCGAAGCCATATTGAAAATTTGCACAGAATGCCCCAATTTTCTTAAATTCGACGGAGATTAAGTCGCCGTCGAAAAAATTATCGCTAAACCTACCTCGCATAAAAAGTGTAAAAATTCTTCATCTTCCAGGGACTTTTCTAAGTGCAATATGGGGTAAAATTTACAGCTTTTTTTCCCCTTTATGCGAAGCCATATTGAAAATTTGCACAGAATGCCCCAATTCTTTTTAAATTCGACGGAGATTAAGTCGCCGTCGAAAAAATGATCGCTAAACCTACCTCGCATAAAAGTGTAAAATTCTTCATCTTCCAGGGACTTTTCTAAGTGCAATATGGGGTAAAATTTACAGCTTTTTTCTCCCTTTATGCGAAGCCATATTGAAAATTTGCACAGAATGCCCCAATTTTCTTAAATCTGACGGAGATTAAGTCGCCGTCGAAAAATGATCGCTAAACCTACTCTCGCATAAAAAGTGTAAAATTCTTCATCTTCCAGGGACTTTTCTAAGTGCAATATGGGGTAAAATTTACAGCTTTTTTCCCCTTTATGCGAAGCCATATTGAAAATTTGCACAGAATGCCCCAATTTTCTAAATTCGACGGAGATTAAGTCGCCGTCGAAAAATGATCGCTAAACCTACTCGCATAAAAAGTGTAAAAATTCTTCATCTTCCAGGGACTTTTCTAAGTGCAATATGGGGTAAAATTTACAGCTTTTTTCCCCTTTATGCGAAGCCATATTGAAAATTTGCACAGAATGCCCCAATTTTCTTAAATTCGACGGAGATTAAGTCGCCGTCGAAAAATGATCGCTAAACCTACCTCGCATAAAAAGTGTAAAAATTCTCCATCTTCAAGCGTCTTTTCTAAATGCAATATGGGGTTAAATTTACAACATTTTTCCCCTTTATGCGATGCCATATTAAAAATTTGCACAGATTGCCTCAATTGTCTGAAATTCAACGGAGATTGAGTCGCCGTCGAAAAATGATCGCTAAACCTACCTCTGCATAAAAGTGTAAAAATTCTCCATCTTCCAGCGTCTTTTCTAAATGCAATATGGGCTAAAATTTACAGCATTTTTTCTCCTTTATGTGTTGCCGTATTAAAAATTTGAACCGATTGCCCCAATTCTCTAAAATTTGACGGAGATTAAGTCGCCGTCGAAAAATGATCGCCAAACCTACCTCGAATAAAAAGTTTAAAAATTCTCCCTCTGCCAGCGACTTTTCTAAATGCAATATGGGCTAAAATTTACAGCATTTTTTCTCCTTTATGTGTTGCCGTATTAAAAATTTGAACCGATTGCCCCAATTGTCTAAAATTTGACGGAGATTAAGTCGCCGTCGAAAAAATGATCGCCAAACCTACCTCGCATAAAAACGTAAAAATTTTCCATCTTCCAGCGTCTTTTCTAAATGCAATATGGGGTTAAATTTACATAATTTTTTTCTCCTTTGTGAGATGCCGTATTAAACATTTGCACAGAATGCCCCAATTGTCTAAAATTCAACGGAGATTGATTCGCCGTCGAAAAAATGATCGCCAAACCTACCTCGCATAAAAAGTGTAAAAATTCTCCATCTTCCAGCGACTTCTCTAAATGCAATATGGGGTAAAATTTACAGCATTTTTTCGCCTTTATGCGATGTCGTCTTAAAGATTTGCACAGAATGCCCCAATTGTCCAAAATTCTACGGAGATTAAGTCGCTGTTGAAAAATGATCGCCAAACCTACCTCGCATAAAAAGTGTAGAAATTCTCCATCTTCCAGCGACTTTTCTAAATGCAATATGGGGTAAAATTTACAGCATTTTTTCCTCCTTAATGCGATGCCATATTAAAAATTTGCACAGAATGCCCCAATTGTCTGAAATTCTACGGAAATTGAGTAGCAGTCGAAAAAATGATCGCTAAACCTACCCCGCATAAGAAGTGTAAAAATTCCTCCATCTTCCAGCGACTTCTAAACGCAATATGGGGTAAAATTAACAGCATTTTTTCTCCTGTATGCGATGCCGTATTAAAACTTTGCACAGATTGCCCCAACTGTCTGAAATTTGACGGAGATGAGTCGCAGTCCAAAAAATGATCGTGTAAACCTATATCGCATAAAAAGTGTAAAAATTCTCCATCTTCCAGCGTGACTTTTCTAAATGCGATAAGGGGTAAAATCTATTAATTTTTTCCTTCTTTATACCATGCTGTATCGAAAATTTGCACAGAATGCCCGGTTTTTCTGAAATTTGACGGATATTGGGTTGCCGGACAAAAATCATCTCCAAACCTACCTCGCATAAAAAGTGTAAAAATTGTCAATCTTCCAGCGTCTTTTCTAAATGCGATATGGGGTAAAGATGTATAGTATTTTCCTCTTCTATACGGTGTCAAACTGAACATTTCCTTTAAATGTCAGGTTCTTCTGAAATTCAACGGAGATTCAATCGGGGACGAAAAATCATCGCTACGAAAAAATGGAAAAATCTCAATCTTTCAGCAACTTATATAAATATAATGTGGGGCAAAATCTGCGTTATTTTTCCCCTCTATACGATTGCCATATCAAAAATTTCTACAAAATGTCCGTTTTTTTGTGTATTTATAAAAAACATTTATGTTTTACCAACTTCCTCAACAGTAAAGAGCTTTAGAGTAGTATTATGCATTTTAGGCCACCAAATTTAAATTTTTATTAAAGTAATTCTGAAAGTACTCTTTTTCTTCCTTACAGAGCTCTGTACCGGTGAAATATACGCGCGCATGCCGGTACCCAAGTACGCCACCCATTACAAAATGGACCATCAAAAGAGGGGTCTAGCGCTAATTTTTAACCATGAAGTTTTCGAATGCGGCGGCCTCAAATCGCGCTCTGGTACCAACGAGGACTGCAAAACTTAAAAGAATGTCTCTCGGCTCTAGGTTTTGATGTATCGCTTTTTAAGGATCTAAATTATAAAGATTTGGAGTATCAAGTTCGTCAAGGTAAGTGTTTGGTTTAAATACACAAATTTTTTAGACTATTTTATTTTGTCTTTACTAAAAATTAGAATGCATTTTTGTTTTCACATGTAAAACAACGATTTTTAAGAAATAATCAAAACTGTTGTATTTCAAGCAAAATTTCGCACATACTACAACCCTTTGATTTTGCCGACGAAGGGCACAGTGGTAGGTTCAATGCGATCCGTCACAGCCTTCTTAAACTCTAAGTCGTGAAGGAGAAATCTGGCAACACAGCACAGTAGGAATGTCAAGTAATGTTTAGAAGTAAACGGAAACAAGTTTAAACGATTGCTTGAAAGGTTTTTTCTGTTTTAAAAGTTTAATCGTATATTTGGGGCGTACGGCGTACATTATGGCACGAACGTGTTGCGTTTCGGGCTGCAAAACGAATTAACCAAGCTATATTAAAACAGAGGGTTATCAAACAACATTTTATTTCTCCATAAACGATGAAATTAGGAAAGCCTGGTTGTGCGCTATTGACCGGATAAGTGTATTTTTATTAAAAGTAAAAGTAGTACCTATACGGTAAATGGACAAATATATTTTACGGGCTACTAATTAACTAAGTGTGTTTTTAAAAATTGGTTTTATTTGATATGAATAGTGTGTATAGTGCACCAAAAACAATTATTTACCCCAAGCAATATCCTAAGGACTATATCAACTAATGCGCATAAATATCCTGGTAAGTTCACCAAAAAATATTATTTATATAGATATTCTGAAAGTTATTTACCTAAGGCGGTTTTAGGGTAAATATAGTGGAAAACCTAATTTAAAGCGTTTGTTATTTTAAAGCGCATCTTATGTAATACGCTATATTATTAAGCTTTTATATTTATAACTAAACACACATGCTTTCAATTTATTTTAAGTATTGCAAATATTACTAAATAATAAATGTTTAGTTAACTTTAAAAAGCTACATTGGTCTGTTCGCAAAAAATGCATAAAGCGGGGTAGAAAACATCATAACAATTTGAAATTTTTAAATCCTTACCAACAAATTTGTATAAGGCAGAAAAGTTCCTGATAAGTTTTGCAGACACATTATTGCTTTTAGGGCAACTATAGCATTTAAAATTATACCTATATGTTGTCTAAAATATCCTAAAAAAATTAATACCTGTATTTTGTTTAAAACACTTAAAAAATTAATTATATTTAGCATGTAATCTATTGGGAACTCATTTCAATATTCCTACTGTACAGTGTTGTTTGCAACGTTGCCTTTCTTACTTCACGGCTCGGAGTTTAAGAAGGCTTTGTGGATCCGTCTAATCGGATACGATTTTTACGATGTACCCTTAGTCAATAATTGGTTAAAATAAGACGTCCATTTTGACAGGTTTTATTAATTAACAGGTCATTGTCAATTGCATATATATCAGATATTATTTTTGACTGTTGGTATTTTTAATGTAATTGTTCATAAGACCAATTATAAAAGTGCTTTTAAAACAAATTATAAAAGTTCTTTCTTAAGTTTTGTAAGAATACCGTTATATTAAAAGTATGTTTTCGGATCAAAATCGAAAAGCGGTTCTTCGACTATCAATTAATAGGTGTTTGGTTGATTGAGGTTTATATTTAAAAAAAGAAAAACCGTTCATTTTGTAAAATCGGATATTGGTTGACAGATTATACAGGGTGGTTCATTTAACCTTAGACAGGCAAATAACCAGAAAACGGCGCATTTTAAAGAAAATGTTTCTAGTAAGAATTGTTTGAAATAAAGGGGCAAATTTAATGGTATTATCTAAAAACTACAACTTACTATAATAATACACTAAATTAAAATTTAAAAATCACCACTTTTCCTTTTCTGGTTTTTTATTAGCCAATAAACCAAGAAAAAACACCAAAAATAGAATACTAATTTCAAATAAAGAGGAAAAATAAATTATGTATGTATGAATGGACTTTTTACATCACCTTTTAGAATCTTGCATTTTATTAACAGGGATGTTATGTTTTTATTCTTATTTATATTTAACCAATTTCTTTGAAGAATATTCTAGTATGAATAATGATTATCACTTAACACCACAGCTCATGGGCAAATCCGTAATCAACGCAAAAACGATTAATAGAGAATAATTACTTTCCGATTTTCTGTTAACTGTCGTTTAGAAAAGCCTTATTCGGTTTTGAGAACCGTTTTCGGTCTGGTTTTAAAGACCGTTTTTCGGTTTTAAAACCGATTTCGGTGTATCGGTTTTAAAAACCGGTTTTTAAAAACGGTTTTTAATACCGGTTTTTAAATATTCGGTTAACCGGTTTTGTTTTTGTTCCGAATTTTGCCAGCCCTAGTTTTAATAATTATTTTCAAGCATTTTTGCTGGTTTTATTATTTTCTACATGATTATAAAAACATTGATTTGGGTATTTTCCTTTTTTGAGGGCTTCATGTTGCAATTTTTTTATATCGCTGATTAAACCTATTGCTAGGAAATCAAACAATAATATGTAGATAGGATTTGAATAGATTAATCCATAAAAATGCAGATAATATTTGCAAATATCAACTTTATTAATTTTCGTCTATTAATAAAAAAGTTATCGTTATTGCTCTTGAAATGATAAGAATAAAGAATATTTTGTTGCGGTTATGAATTTATGAATATTTAATTTGTTTGCTCTTTGTGAAAATTTGCATATTTCAACTATTGCACAATAATTACTAAAATTTTTACATGATTCTTTCACATGTTGCTATACCAAGAGCAATGTCCGGAATAAATTTTTTTAGTTTCTATATTTGATTATAATCTAGTATACAAGGGTGGTCTAAAACATTGTCACAGTGAAAACATTAACTATAAAATTACTTATTAAGTATAAAATTACTTGTTAACAAATGTTTTCTTGCTGCAGTTTGTTTCCTTTCTTCTTTTATGATTAATTTATATTATTTTGATTTTTTTTTTGGATGTTTTCTTTTATGACTGTTAAGGTAGCTTTACATCTGATATTTTTTGCATGATATGTCTGGTATAAATTTTTGACCATTTACATTAGCCAGACATAAATATCATGCAAAAAATTTCAGATGTAAACGTATCTTTAATGACATTTTTAATTTGCGAATTTTTGATAGTTTCTTACATATTTATATTGTCCTTTGTTTTGGTTTATAGTAGTTTGCTAGATTTTTTAAAAATCTGTATTGCTTGTATTATAGTTTTCATTTATTTTAAATCTTAAATTTTATTTTATTACACAAAATTTAACTGTGTGAATTTATTTTCTATCATTTTTATTTTTATTTTAAATTTTATTGTTACTTTTATGACTTGTGAAAATACTACATCTATGTATACCTAGTATGTACATTCATTGATAAATGTTGTTATTGTTAACATTTATAATACAAACTTTATTATTAATAATTACAAAGTTATCCAGATTTGTTTATAATATATTTAATTACTTCTAAGAAGTATAATATTGGATTTTTTTACAACCGTCTGAATGTGGTTAAAACTGTTTATTACCTGTGCAATAATTGTACTTTTCAGTTTCTGCCATGGATCACACCCACCACGACTGCATCCTGGTAGCCGTCCTTTCCCATGGTGAAATGGGTATTATTTATGCAAAAGACACTCCCGTACAAACCCGACAATCTGTGGTCCCACTTTACTGCCGATAGATGTCCCTCACTTGCCGGTAAATACCTATATTTGAAAATGTATACAAAAATAAAAAATATGGGTGTTAAAAAATCCTTTTTATCCTCCACTTTTTGACACGCCCGGTATAATCCAAAATATTTAGGATTGGTAATTTCCTACAAATTTTCAGTTTTTTAATTTTTGGCTTAGTTCTGTAAGTTAAATGCAAAAAAGGTTTGATCAGGAACTCTGGTTTTAATTTTTAGGAAAACCCAAAATGTTTTTCCTTGCAAGCTTGCCAAGGGATAAGCTTGATGGAGGTGTCAGCAGGCAGAACAGAAACAGATGGTTTACATGATTACAATACCTACAAAATACCAGTACAAGCTGACTTTCTCATTGTCTATTCTACAGTTAAAGGTAAGTTTTCAAAAAATTCCTAATCAAGGTGGTCCCTATGTAATGGGCCAAAATTCAAATGGGGAATTGTGAAGTTAAAATATTTTGATTTTATAGTAAGAACATTTTAAAAGCGCAAATTCGGTACCCTTTGAAAATAATACAAAAAACATAAAAAGGCCGCCTGCAATCGGACTATTTTATACAAAGGCGCCGCTATCCTTTACAGCGACGGGCCGATACACTATGGGATAGAAATCCATTATTTTGGCCAAAAAGCAACTTTGAAATTTTAATGGCTCAAGCTGTGTATTTCAAAGTAGATACTCCAAACTACATGTACGCAAAATTATAAAAGGATATGACGACTTCTATTGGAGTAATAAGAAACTTGAAAATGTATTTTAAGTAAACATAAATAAACAACATTTAATCTACTTAGTTTATTATTGGTCTTGTTTACTAAAAAAGTAAAAGAGCTATTGTTGTGTTTCCGATGCAGTCTCGCGAAGTCTCGCTACTTTTGTCAAAGGTCCCTTTTTCTAAAGGATGTTAACTTGGTTCTTATATAATATACTTTAAAATAAAAACAGCTCAGAGATGGTAGATTTATTTACTAGGCTACTACTCTTGGCGCAACACCACGCAAAGGCTCCTGGTTCCATCCAAGCACTCTGGCGAAGAGCCCCCGCCGTAGAGCTCACGAGGATGATCTCATGACGATCTGGCACATTCGTCTCCCAGAGGAGTGGCCCCTAGATTTCGAGAGCAACGTGCCGAACACCTTGACCACATGCACCGCCAGAAACAAATCCCCCTGCATAATGAGCATGCCTCGCCAAGACTCATCAGGCTCACAGCAGCGCCACCTGCGCCGGTATGGAAATGATCACGGTTTGTGATTGGTGATTTTCTTTTTGTAAATAATTTTCGGATTTTTTTACTATTGATTTTGTTGGGGGGCCAGGCTACAGGTTGTCGGGGTGTATTGATCGTGATGTATTGCATTTGGGTACCTATACGCTGCTAAAAAATTGAATATTTCGTTCTGTGATAAAAACTGTGTTCTTTCTTATGGTTTCCTATTGGGATTTATAAATAATAATAATAAATATACAGGGTTTGTTCCATTTGAAAACTTTCCACTCAAGTTATCTTCGAAACGAGACAGATTTGAGAAAATCGCCGAAACACGTCAAGATATTTATTGAGGGGGGAACGTTTTACAAAAATTGGACTGCGGCGCCCGTTTAACCCTTAACCACCAGGGCCACCCACCCCAAAATTCTTATATGAGAAGGCGGGTCGAGTGATACATCATTTTAAAGCTCCTGACAAGTACTTTATAACCCTAGAATATGAAGTCAATATCTTCACCTATTACAAAATGGCGGTACTTTAAAATTACCTAAATACCTGATTTGGATGGTCATATTTCCGAAACTAATAAAAGTTAGATGTACTTAATGTGGTATTTTCTTAAAGCTCATTTAAAGATCTTTTTAATGGTAAAATAATATACAGGGTTCTTAAATAAAAAATATGTACTTTTTCTTGTACCCTGTATATTACTACCAGTATCACCATTAAAAGAGACCTTTAAAGAGCTTAAGAAAACACCACATTAGGTACATCTAACTTTATTAGTTTCGGAAATATGGCCATCCAAATCAGGTATTTAGGTAATTTTTAAAGTACCGCCATTTTGTAATAGGTGAAGATATTGACTTCATATTCTAGGGTTATAAAGTACTCGTCAGGAGCTTTAAAATGATGTATCACTCGACCCGCCTTCTCATATAAGAATTTTGGGGTGGTGGCCCTGGTGGTTAAGGGGTTAAAGGGCGCCGTCCAATTTTGTAAAAACGTCCCTCAATAAATATCTTGACGTGTTTCGGCGACTTTCTCAAATCTGTCTCGTTTCAGATAACGTGAGGAAAGTTTTAAATGAACACCCTGTATTTACCAGTACCTATGTATAATACTATATAATATACAGGTTGTCCAGTAAAGCAACTGACGAACTTTAAGGGGTGATTCTACAATAAAAAATGAGAACAAAACTTTATATAAATATATGTCCTAAACATCTTAGTTTTTGAACTAGGGATGTTAAAAAATGTAAGAAAATATCGTATTTATAAGTTTTGTACCAATTTGGATATTTTTCAAAAATTTTAAAGACGTCTCCTATGCATCAGAAGACATTTTTTGACATACAAGAAAAAAATTTGACCAGTGTCGTCCGTGAGGGGTTTAGGGTATATATTTTGCAAGAAAAATAGTAGTGTGCTACTGCATTTTTCTAAAATAAAAATATTTTTTTAAATTCCCGTTTAGTTTGAAACAAATTTGATCTCTTAACTTTTTTATTTGATGTAGGGTTTTTCGCGTAAATAAATAGAAACCATTTCTCGGCATGGTCATTTTCTATTGCTAATATTAAATTCTACAGTTAAAAATCACCTGTGATATGTATTCTCTAATTAGATAGGGATTTGACCATGCCAAGAAATGGTTTCTCTTTATACGCGAAAACCGTACCTACATCAAATAAAAAAAGTCAAGATGATCAAATTTGCTTCAAACTAAAAGGTAATTTTAAATAAATATTTTTATATTAGAAAAATGCAGTGGCATACAATTTTTTCCTTGAAAAATAATTACCCTAAACCCCTTATGGATGACACTGGTCAAATTTTATTGTTTTCTTATATATCAAAATTGTTTTATGATGCATAGGGGACGTCTTATAATTTTTTTAAATATGATTGGCATAAAAGTTATTATAAAAACGTTAATCTTTTTACATTCTTAACACCCCCTAGTTCCAAGAACCTAAGACGTTTAGGATATATTATACTTTCATATGGAATTTTTCACTGTAAAATCACCCTTAAAGTTTGTTGGGAGAGTTACTGGACACCCTGTATATGCAGTATACAGATTACAAGATAAATATAAAATTAAACACCAACTTTTGATTTAGGCAATATTTTTCTAGATGTTGTCGTTTTTTTTTTTTAATTTTGAATAGGACTTACACTTAATTACACTATACAGCGTGTCTTCGGAAGTTTGTAACAAATGGCAAACTTTTTTATTATTAATTTTACGAAAAATAATTATTGTTTATAAAAAGTCCTGCTTGATGAGAAAATACATTTCCACAAAAATATTTGAAGGTTGGATGTACAGGGTGGCTTAAAAATGACTTGCTTTCAGATTAAAATAAGGGTTATTTCTAAGTACGGTACCAAACTTTAAGGGCGATTTCTTATGTCATTTTATGAAGTAAAGTTCCTATAAACATATGTCAGGTTGTTCGTTTCTGAGATACAGGGCGTTAAATATTTTTTTAAAGGTCTGTTTGTTTTAAATATCTTAAATACAAAGCCAGATCCAAAAAAATGTACCACACCAAAAGTTGTATTTTTAGCTGCTTTAAAGGAAAAAAATATAAAAACTGCATAAAAAGCCAGTGGCGTACATTTTTCTTTCAATAATATTGGCTGTTGTGCCCACTGAGCGCCACTGGCTTTTTATGCAGTTTTTATATTTTTTTTCTTTAAAGCAACTAAAAATACAACTTTTTGGTGTGATACATTTTTTGTATCTGGCTTCGTATTTAAGATATTTAAAAACAAACAGACCTTTAAAAACATATTTAAGGCCCTGTATCTCAGAAACGAAGCAACTCCGGACATATGTTTATAGGAACTTTTCTTTATAAAATGACATAAGAATTCGCCCTTTAAAGTTTGGTACCGTAGTTAGGAAATAACCCTAACTTTAATTTGGAAACAAGTCATTTTTAAGCCACCCTGTACATCCAACCTTCAAATATTTTTGTGAAAATGTATTTTCTCATCAAGCAGGACTTTTTATGAAGAGACACTTTTTTTCGTAAAATTAATAATAAAAAAGTTTCCCATTCGTTAAGAACTTCCGAAGACACGCTGTATTATTCCACAAATCTTTTTTACTTATTCTAAATATCAACACGACTTTGAAATACACTTAAATCCAACCTGCTCCTTAAATGTGATGAAAAATTTGACTGATTTCTAAGTATACAGGGACTGGCAAAAGTTGAACACAATAATGATGCTATCTAAAAACATTGTTTAATCATATTTTTAATAATTCGGGACGTTATTACAAAACCCACCCTGTTTTAAATAGAATAATTAAAAGAAATTTAGGGCTCTTAGATCAGGGAAAACTGACTGCCAAAGGTAATTATTCTTTAATTGTGTGTGGCTTTTGTTACACCATGCATATCTAGAGTATATATTATGTGTTATAAAATTATTATTAATTTCTTTTGTTTTAAAAAATGAAATTAAACTAATTTTTTAAGGAAAAAATATTTTTCTATTTGTGTTCAACTTTATCGTTGGTCAATATAATCTCTCTCTTATATCTCTCATACTAGTTCACTGCAATTCCATTTTCTCTCTAAACCCATCTTTATATCTTAGTTATTTTTATATTTAAAAACGTTTTTGTGGATTTATCTATATATAACATGCATGTATAGAATATATTGTGCAATCTAGAAATTTTACCATCTAATTTACAAACTATTTCTCTTAATCATTGTTCGCATTCCCCATTATTATGAACATATTTTTACAAGTTATAAATTACCTAACTCTCATTTTAAAACCTTTATTGAAAGAAACAACTTCATGCATGTGCGCCACTGTGTAGTTTAATTATCTGAAAAACTATTCAGCAACGCGTCAATACGAAATAATTCGGAAAAATGTTATTTGAACAGTTTTTTCAAATTTATTTCACAAAAATACACTCATTCAAGTATCCCATATGCTCGATGTTTTCCATAATATTCAATACAAAAAGCTTTCATTTTAAATGGGCTTATTTTTTAATAATTAAGTTATCAAGACACTAAAAGAAAGTAAATTTTAAGGAAAGTTGAAGCTATAACTTCCAGCATAACCGTTGTTATTCACTGTTAACAATACAACTTACAGGGTGATTAAAAGTTTTTGAAAAAATAGATAATTTTTAATCGCCCTGTATGATGTGCTTTTAAGAGGAGATAATCAAATTTGTGATTATAAAATATCAGAATTGAGTAAGGTATAATTCATTCACAAATGTGATTACTCCCTTTCAAGAGCACATCATACAGGGCGATAAAAAATCGAGCCTATAGGATAATTTTTGTGTGACGTGTAACTCAGTGCTGGGCAACCAAAACGTGAAGGTATAAGGGACACTCTGTAGATTTTGTGCAGTAAACAATCGGACTTTATTATACGGGGTGTCTCAAAAGCATCGGATATTGCTTAGTGCGAGAATCCATAATACAGTCAAAACACTGACCGTAAGACAACCTTTTAGTTAGGTAATTTTAAACTTTAAATAATATCTTTAGGTTTTCAAACTATATTTACATTTTAGAATAATATAGTTTTCTAAAAAAAACAATAAAATTCTTATGAAACTTCACTGCCGTGTACAAAAAAATCGTTAAAAAAATGTTTTTATATTTTTTAGTGCAATTCCGTACAAATAACGAAAGAACAAGCAAAACCCAAAAATAAGTTTAGTGGATTTTTTAGCAGCAACAATAAGTCCTAAATTTTAATATTAAGAATACACCCCTCCAGTGAAATAATTAAATTTTACCTTAATTTAAGTGAAGAAAGCTACTTACATATATACAAATATATTTTTATATATTGTGCCATGGTCTTTCAGAAATGTGTCTTAAAAAATATTTTATGTCAATTTACAATACTTAGCCAATATTACGATCTTAAGTAATTTTTATACACGTATAGTCAAATTATACAATATAGAGATAAATAACAAAACAGTCAGTTTTTTGAGGTTTTTGTTTTTACTAAAATAAAGAAATTTATAAGGAGTATAGGGTGGCCCTCCAGAATTTGACCTATTTTTGATCAATAACTTTAGAACAAATAAAGTTTTTAAAAAGCGGTTTCCGCAGACAGCCTTGGATTTTTCTAAAGTTTTTTTATATATACAGGGTGATTCAAAAATCGATCACGAAACTTAAGGGGTGATTCTACTTGACAAAATAAGGGTAGAGCTTTATATATATTTTTTCAAAATGTCATTTGTTTTCGAGTTACAAGCCCTCAAAGTTCAATATTTATTTTGTTTTTTTACTATATATATTGCATTTATTTTTAAACAATCCAGTTGATATTTGGCACACAAATCGAGCTTTGCAGATTCTAAAATTTTAAGAAAAAGTACTTTTTTAAATACCGCCAGAGGGCACTTTACCTAAAATTTAAAATTTATTTACATCATAACTTTTTATTTTGACAGATATCGCAAAGCTGGGGGCGCCATTTTATAGACAATCAAAAACTTAAAAAATAAGGTTTTTTTAAAGTCGATAAACCTGACCGTTTAGGCACTCAATAGATCATTTCACATCTAATTACCTACATACATACAGGGTGTTCAGTAACTCAACCGACAAACTTTACAGGACGATTCTACAACAGAAAATAAGAAAAAACTCTCATATAAACATATGTCCTAAACGTCTTAGTTTTTGAACTACAGTGTGTTATATATTTAATTTTTTCTTAACTAACTAAGACGTTTAGGATACATGTTTATATGAACTTTTTTCTTATTTTTTGTTGTAGAATCGTTTGGTTAAGTTTGTCGGTTGAGTTACTGGACACCCTGTATGTATGTAGGTAATTTGATTGAAATTGATGAAAACTTTGATGTCTATTGGTGCCTAAACGGTGGGGTTTATCAACTTTAATAAAGAGTACCTTATTTTTTAAGTTTTTGATTGTCTATAAAATGGCGCCTCCAGCTTTGCGATATCTGTCAAAATCAAAAAGTTATGATGTAAATAAATTTTAAGTTTTAGGTAAAGTGCCCTCTGGCGGTACTTAAAAAAGTACTATTGTCTTAAAATTTTAGAATCTGCAAAGCTCGATTTGTGTGCCAAATATCAACTGGATTGTTTAAAAATAAATGCAATATGGCGAAAAAACCAAAATAAAAATTGAACTTTGACGGCTTGTAACTCGAAAACGAATGACATCTTGAAAAAAATTTATATGAAGCTCTACCCTTATTTTGTCAAGTAGAATCACCCCTTAAGTTTCATGATCGATTTTTGAATCACCCTATATATTTGCCATTTTTTGTCATGATGATGATGATGATGATATAGGAAAACTTTGTTATTTTAAATGGAACACCCCGTATATTTTTCAATATTTTGAAAGTTCACTTTTTTCCCTTTAAAAAGTGGAATGTGTAAAAGCTATGGTTATTTAAAAAAAAGTGAATTTTAAAATAGAAATCTAGCCCGACTGTAACTATTATTTTAAGGTACTTTAGTTTTGTGCCGTATTTTTTTTTGTAACCCTGTATGTAGAAAAGTTTAATTGTTAAATTAAATTTTAAATCGTTGTAGGAGTCAATTTTTGGAGGTACATATATCCGGTTTTTTTAATATCCACAGATTATGTTACATTTTTTAAAGGGGCAATATTGAATTTTTAGAATATTGAAAAATATACAGGGTGTTCCACTTAAAATAACAAAGTTGCCCTATATAGGAATATTTGGAGTTTGTTTCTGTAATAATGGAATATCACTATAAAAAAAAAATCGTTAAAAATTTAAGGTCGTCCGCAAAAACTGCATCTGGATAACTTTATTTGTTATTCACGATTAAAATGGGTAAAATCATGGATGGCCACCCTGTTTAAATTTCCATATTTACATTCCCTGTATTTTTTACTTTTGATTTTTTGGATTTTTTTTTAATACCAAATTGACATTATTTATGTTGTCTTGTCCTTTATCTCTACACTTGACAATTTAACTATAGGATTTTTTCCTTTAGCCAGTTTTTAGATTAAGATTTTCTATTAAATATAAGTGAAATTTATAAACCTTTGAAAATTTTACTATTTTTAAACCTTTTGGTTAGCAATTTTATCGAGTAAAATTATAAAGGTTTTCTTTTATATATTTATACAGGGTCCTCCAATGGTTATGGCTGAAGTCATTAATTACCTGTTTTACTGTACGTGTGTCCCTTTTGGTTGTCACTTATGGAAACTTGGAAACCATAAGAGATATTAAAAATCTGATACCCCATCCTCGAGCTCTTTTTTGGAGAAAACATTTAAAGGTTAAAACAGATCACCGCTTGGTCGCGAGCGTTTCAGAGATACAGGGTGATTCTCGATTTTTTTCACTTTTGAAAGGGCCCTGTAGCTTTGTTGACATACAGATTACAGAAAGCCACTGCACATTATAAAGACATGCCGTAGAATCAGTGGCGTAGCCAAAAATTTTTTGAGCTGTCATTTGTATATGACTCAAACATGTTTTTCATAGGGGACACTTATAATGATTAGGTATTAAACTGTTTGTTTTTAAAATAATATATCATAGTAGGTGGTTTAATAAATTTTTACGTCAAATATTGAAAAATTATGATTTTAAAGACGCATTGCTGCTTCTATCTGTTTTTAAATTGTTTTATATTTTCTTTTAAAACAATACTGTCATCCCTCAACTCAGGACACATTTCCTTACAAAAAAAAACAAAAATTAATTAATTAAAAATTTTTTATTATTTTTTCTACGGAAATGTCTCCTGAGCTAAGGGAATGACAGATTCCTTTAAAACAAAAATATAAAACAATTTAAAAACAGATAGAAGCCGCAATGCGTCTTTAAAATCATAATTTTTCCAATATTTGACGTAAAAAATTTATTAAACCACCTACTACGATATATTATTTTAAAAAAACAAGCAATTTAATTACCTAATCATTTATAGGGTGTCCCTAATAAAAAAACATGTTTGGGTCATATGTCAAAAATGACAGCTCAAAATTTTTTGGCTACGCCACTGGATTCTACGGAAAAAAGTTTCTGTATAATGTGCAATTAGTTTTCTCGTATCTGTAATAACAACAAAGCTACAGGGCCTTTCAAAAAGTGAAAAAATCGAGAATCACCCTGTATCTCTGAAACGCTTCGCGATAGCGATGATCTGTTTTTACCATAAATGTTTTCTCCAAAAAGAGAGCTCGAGGATGGGGGTATCGGATTTTTAATATCTCTTATGGTTTCCAAGTTTCCCATAAGGGACAACCAAAATGGGACACCCTGTACAGAGTATTGTTTTTTACATTGTAGCAGCATAATTTTAGAAATTAAATAATATACTTAAGGAATGTACAAAATAATTAAAAATTTATTTCAAAGCCCTTGGACAACCCTGTATATAGTAATTTATATTAGGTATTATATTGCTCATGTAGATTAAATATTTACATTTACATCCCATTCCTATTATATAATTGGGATATTTTTTTATTCTTGTTTCCTTTACTTTTTATTGGTATTAAAACAGTTACAAAGATTTGTTGTTTTTTCTTTGAGCCAATGGTATTTTTTCCTTGTAAAGATCAACCTGGCTAATGTTAGTAAAGACCTGACGAAACTACAGAATGTTATGTTAGAGACACAGTTGAACGCCTCAAAATGGTTTGCCACTAATCACCTATGTCTAAATGATGCCAAAACGGAGAAAATAATATTTACACAGAAACAGCTTCCTCACAAGCAGTCTTCCGTTAAGTTTCTGGGTATAATCATGGACCAGAAACTTCTGTGGGATGGACATGTTGAGTTTATATCGGGCAAGTTGTCGAAAATCTCTATCTTCTGAGAAATCTGAAACCTATTTCTAATAAAGGCACTTATATGAAGGCATATTTTGGCCTATTCCAATCAGTTATGTCCTATGGGATTCTTGCTTGGGGCCATTCCCCACAAGCACAAAAAATATTTGGTTTACAAAGAAAGGCAGTACGCATCATGGCTGGTCTCCAGTTTCGTGAGGATGTGAGGCAGACATTTGTAGAACTCAAAATCCTAACCTTTCCATCTTTGTTTATTTACAAAAGTCTTCTATGGATCTGGCAAAACTTAAAGCAGTTTAGAACTCACAATAACATCCACAACTACAATACTCGGTGTTCACATTACATATTGCCAGAGTTTAAAAGATTGAATAAGAGTAGATGCTCATTTAACTATTATAGTCCTAAATTTTACAATAAATTGCCTGAAGCTTGGAAGAGCCTGCCTCAAAGGACCTTTCAAGCGAGGATAAAGACGTTCTTAATTAAGAACTCTTTTACTCATTGGAAGAGTTTATGAATGTAATTATAGTGGATGACACTTAAATATTGTTAAAAAATAGCTTTTACATTTAGGGGTTTTAAACAATATATGGACATAGGCAATCTTGCTACTAGTTTTTAGAAATAATAGTTTTTTAATACCTATTAGTCAAATTTTATATTTACTTTTATTTTTATGTTTTCGTTTCTTTGTGTGTGCTATTATAAACTTATCATTATTTTGTTAATTTACCTAATGACGTATGTAAAATCTGTGTGATTAGAAACATCAATATTTTGTCTATCAAGGTTTTGAAATGGCACGACGTAATATATTAAATAAATGTTAAAATAAAATAAAACAAATTACCTAATAAAGGGTGTGTATATTTTTATAAAAACATTTAAAATATAAATAATCATTATTGTTAACTTAAAAAAGAGCCACATAAAAAATAGGAATTATTTTATGGTGGGGGAGCCCGCGATGCAGATGCTAAAGCTCTGGGAATTTACTCAAGCGTCACAGAGACCTATTAGGTATTGGTCCGCCAAAGCTTAGATGATAAGAAGAAAAAAGGCATATAATGTATACCTTTTTCAGCGCCGATTAACGCTTCGGCGGCCCATAGGCAGAGCTTGTGGTGGAGGCCTCCTCGATGACCAAAAAAAAGCTCCTCATTTCAAAACGACGAGCCTTTATACTGTTCTGGTTAGTATAAAGGTATAAAAACACGCGTCTTCGTTTTTATACCTTTATTAACAATGGAACGTAACTATAGTTACAACAACGACAAAATCTTCACTTGTCAATGTCTCGAAGTTTACAGTACAAAAGTCGAATCTATACTAACTAAATCAGAGGTTTCCGTCGCCCTTTTATAGTGTGGTGGAAGAGTAAAGAATGATCTAGAATTTTGGAGAAATATCGGGAATATTCCATAGTACAGGATGGCATAAAAGTTCTCAATGGATAATTCGGGCGTTTTCGGAAGCCTTCGAAACTGATGAAAGAACTTGGAAAATCTAAGGTAGAATTATTCAAATAAATTATCAGACTATAAATTAAAAGGTCCTAGCTTTATACAATTCTATAAACCAAAAACACTTATGGTAATTTCTCTAGAAACCTGCGGCAACTCGATTTTGACGACCTAGTAGTACGGGGTTGGGGCGTTGATCACGAATCTAACGTTTGGCGGAAACGTTTCGTTCTTGAGATACTCATCATCAGACCTGAAATTTAAACTAATCGCTATTTTTACAATATTCCCCCTTTTTTGCACACAATTCCTGATTTAAAGCTAAGTGGCACACAATATTTGATTTTCACCTTTTAAAACCCTGTTTTTTACTATTTTACATTATTTTTGCATTAAATTGCAGAGCTATAATTTGACTCATTTTAATCCCAGTGTGCCATGAAGCCCTATATGTATGTATGGTTGCCGCATTATCAAAGAGAAGCCACGCAATTTAATGTAGAAATAATGAAAAACGTAGAAAACGGGGTTTTAAAAGGTGAAAAATCAAATATTGTGTGACACTTTAGCTTTAAATCAAGAATTGTGTGCAAAAAGAAGGGGGAATATAGTGAAAATAAGCTTGGTCTCAAATTTTGAACGTTTGATGATGAATATCTCGAGAACGAAACGTTTCCGCCAAAAAATCTTTCAGACTCGTGATCAGCGCACTCCGAAAACCCCCGTATACCAAATTTCCGTTAAAACTCGGAGTTGCCGCAGGCTTCTAGAAAATCTAAGTAAAAAGGAATTTATTTATCTTGGCGATCCTGATCAGATAACGGGATACTGTTTGCAGATTATTGCATTGTCATGGGTCCTTGATACGTGTGCAAAGTTTCAAAGAAATCAGAACCGCTTGAGGTTGTACCATCTTTTAAAGATTCCGTTACATACATACATACAAACCCAAGCTTAATAAAAGCGTGTTAAAAAAAAATGCACTCGAGAATGTCAAAATGACGTTTTTTTACAACTTGTAGCCCTCCGCTTTCTTCACGCTCACGTCATACATACACCGTTTAGAATGTAATTAACTTATCCTATTTTATTCTGATGCGCTCTGAAAATTTCTGATGGATATATTGTTGTTTTACAATTGGCCTTGTATACGGGGCTCATATTAGGTATCCTCCAGTATATTAATCTGCCGCACTGTAGTAAATCCCAAAATCCCCCCTTGGGCTCCCCTATCATTATAATCATTTAGTTCTTATATATAAATCTTAATAATATTTTTTTGGAGACAAATCAGCAAAATTTAAAATTACCTAATCTATAATTTCTTAAAAAGAATGGGCCACATGTAAATAAAACTCAGCAAATGCTTTTACTTACAACAATAAAAGTTAAAATATACAAATTTAAGTCATAAAATATACATATTCGCCTGAAAAAAAAATCCAATAATAGCAATTGCTTAATTTTATTCACATGACTCACTACATCTAAATATAAACCAACCTGTATACAAAAATTTGTAAAGTAAATATAAAAAAATAGGTACGGTTATTTTTTTTGAGTAAGTTAACCATATAGGACGGATGTTTACAATGATTCTTTTTCTCCGAATACGAGAGATCTAGTCAAGGAACTTCGAAAGTAAGATGCTTGTTTCGTTTTAAATTCCGACAAAAACTCGACTGCCAATCTACGATTGACATATGTCAAAATTGTCAAGAGATCCTTCAATACATAATGGGCTTCTAGTTCCCTCACATAAAATTGTTACCCACTTTGATCCTGTCAAGCTATTACGAACGGCATAATGTCCTAAAAATAACCATATTTAACTACTTGAATATCTTGCCTTCTCGACTAGCCATCACCAATTAATCACACAACACACACTTATTAGGTAATGAATACATTTAATTATGTCTATTAAAAACTCTTTTCTTTAAAAAAGAAACTAAAAAGCTAGAAAACCACGTAGAAAACAAATGCACAAAGCGGTCACCTTCGGTCGAAATTAACGTAGCTAATTTTACCATCATTTTATTTTTATTCGTTCCAAAATACGTAATAAACATTTTTTGACCTAATTTTTATTTGCATGATTTTAACAATAAAATGTTATGAAAAGGCCATTTCCTTTAAATTAGGTAAAAAACATAAAATAATGTTGTTTAGCTGCCATTATAAATAAAATAGATTAAAAAATTGCTCTAATGTTAGTTAATAACAATGTTAATAATATGGTTTGAAAAGTATGAATATGGGTTGAAGGTTTGCCTTCAAAATCGGAATAATTATTTGCCCGCAACAAAAGGCATGCTTTATTTAATCAGGATTGGTATGCCGCCATTTTTGTATGCTTGCCGGCAATTCGCCTGCATGTAAAATTTATTGGCAATTAAGTGTTTATTTAGGGTTGACTTTTTAATGCGTATAAGATGTTGCCGATTGCCAATGCTTTACCATCAATGCCAATATGAAAAATGTACACTGCCGGCAAATAGTGTTTGCTAACTTACCTAAAAAAGAATTATTGACAATTGAGTTTTTACTATATCTATCTTAAATAAACGCTCTATAAAAGAAGTTCCTTATACTTTTAGACTAAGTTAGAAAATATAACAAAAACAAGTTATTTTTCTTTAAAGTTCTTTAATATTTGACCTTGAATATCATTTATACTCCGTTTCCCAATTCGTGATAGCTAAGAAAAACACGTTCGTCGTAAAGGGGTCGTAAACCATCGCCGTCACGTTTCTTAATACCTCAAATTCTAAAACCTAAAATGGGGTTAACTTATACCTTATTAAAAATTAAATTTTATGAATAGTGACATCAAAAACCCAATTTAAAAAAATGGTAAAGTCATGTTTAAGTTCTAAGTACTCTTTTTAGCATTTATTATTTTCAACTGTGCTATCACGAATTAGGAAACGGAGTTTAAATGGTTAGATTTATTAAAAAGTATAAGGGACCTTTTTGTAGAGCTTTTAATTATTGATAGAAATAGTAGAAACTTAATTGTCAAAAATACAAAATTCGAAAAAAACAGTTATTTTTCTTAAAATTCTTCTTCTTTTCTTCTTTGACCTTGAATATCTTTTTATGGGTGACATTTATTTAAAAAAAGTAAGAGACTTTTTATGTAAAACGTTCAATATTCTACAAAAAACTCTGCTGAAGTTTTGCTGCATGATTAATAAATGGTAATATATGAATTTTTTTTTATGAGACAGAAAATTATGCAAAACTGTAATGATACGGATCTCCCTATTAAAAATTACGATCTCATTGCTGCCAGACATTTTCTGGAGGTGCCTAGGAAACCACTTTTTCAGTGTCAGAAATTAAAATAAAAACAGTCGATTTTTTGACCGACCCTAGACTGTGGCCTTAGTAAGCAGGGTCGTTCCTGGCAGGGGGTGCAGCAGGGACATTTGCACGGTTCGGCAAAAATTACAGGGCGGCGTTTTGGTCAAATGAAGGGCGTTTTTTTTAAAGAGTGGAATTTAAGGAGGTACCTGTTTTTGCTCTTCAAAAATTTTTAGAAAGAAATTACTTATATTGTGAAGGTTTTTTTGCTATTCAAACATTTTTTGCGGACAATAATTTGTACAGAAGAGGGGGCGCCAATTTCTTTTGCACAGGGCGAAAGAAGACCCAGGAACGGTATTGTTAGTAAGGTAAAAAATTTAAAGGAGCAAGAGGCCTTTAAAACACTAATTAC
>JACEGR010006824.1:0-56357 GCA_014170235.1 Listronotus bonariensis | reverse complement strand
CCTTATGGGAAACTTGCCAACCATAAAGAGATATTAAAAATCCGGTACCCCATCCTCTTTTAGGAGAAAACATTTATGGTAAGATCATCGCTATCTGAGCATTTCAGAGATACAGGGTGATTCTTGATTTTTTCACTTTTGGAAAAGGCCCTGTAGCTTTGTTGTTATTGACAGATACGAGAAAACTAATTGCACATTATAAAGACACTTTTTCCGTAGAATCCAGTGGGGTAGCTCAAAATTTTTTCTGAGCTGTCATTTTTGACATATAACCCAAACATGTTTTTATTAGGGACATCCTATAAATGATTAGGTAATTAAATTGCTTGTTTTTTTGATTAAAATATATATCATAGTAGGTGGTTTAATAAATTTCTTACGTCAAATGTTGGAAAAATTATGATTTTAAAGATGCATTGCAGCTTCTATCTGCTTTTTAAATTGTTTTATATTTTTGTTTTAAAAGGAATCTGTCATCCCTTAGCCTCAGGAGACATTTCCGTAGAAAAAAATAATAATAATAATAAAAAAACTTAATTAATTAATTTTTTGTTTTTTTTTTTTCTACGGAAAAGTCTCCTGAGTTGAGGGATGGCAGTATTGTTTTTAAAGAAAAATTTAAAACAATTTAAAAACAGATAGAAGCCGCAATGCGTCTTTAAAATCATAATTTTTCCAATATTTGACGAAAACATTTTATTAAACCACCTACTATGATATATTATTTTAATCAGAAAAAACAAGCAATTTAATTATCTAATCATTTTTAGGGTGTCCCTAATAAAAAAAAACATGGTTGGGTCATATGTCAAAAAATGACAGCTCAAAAAATTGTTTTGGCTACGCCACTGGATTCTACAGAAAAAAGTGTCTTTATAATGTGCAATTAGTTTTCTCGTATCTGGCCTTTTCAAAAAGTGAAAAAATCGAGAATCACCCTGTATCTCTGAAACGCTTCTCGATAGCGATGATCTGTTTTTACCATAAATGTTTTCTCCAAAAAAGAGCTCGAGGATGGGGTATCAGATTTTTAATATCTCTTATGGTTTCCAAGTTTCCCATAAGGGACAACCAAAATGGGACACCCTGTACAATCATATGAACACAATTTTTCAGCAGGATCTAGCTCTAAGACAACAAGGAGAACATGTTTAGAGTAAAATCCCACTCCATTTCATATTATAAATACTATATAAGTATTTTTTCTTAAAAATAATTACGTTTCATTAGTTTCATTTTATGTTTTCCAGGCCAAATGTGAAAAATCTCTTAAAAAATCATGTAATGAAAAAGATTATGTTTTTTTTCTAATTTAAATAATATGGGTCCAAATACGATACCCATTTTTGGGCTCAAAATTTATTTTAATTAATGTATATTAACTTAGGCAAAGGATGAAGTGTATTATAAATAATAGAATTTAGTTTTTTGCTTTTCTCGCATTGCCGTCCCATATTCAGCTTTTAAAATAAGTAATGACATTGACTTTAATTAAAATTATATTTAAATGTTTTAAAACGGGTATTTGTTTTTCTAGTCAACTTTTTCATTTAATTATTCATAGATTGAAAAAATGCCTTTAGCTAAAAATACAATTTGGCAGTTAAAAAAATAATAAAAAAGTAATTATTGGATGTTTACGGTTGGGGTCTATTTGACGCCCACGCGCCTTCTTACGTAATAAAAACGCACGCGACTTCCTAAAGGTTAATAGACGTAGAGGCAGTATTTTTTTTGCTTAATCTTAATTAAATATAACAACGTGACACACATTTTTATAGTCAATGGCGTATCTTTTTTTTAATTAAAAATATTCGTTATATAATTGTTATTATTATGAATTCAATTAAGTTAGTGTTTATTTACCCCTTTATTCCATAAATGACGTTGCCAAATTACAACAAAATTGTAGTAGATAATATTTAAGATATAATAATTTTTTTATTTTAAGAACGAAAAAATTGCTGCCTCACGTTTATACAGGGTGCTTGCTAATTGCAGTAAAAAAATTTAAAGGTGTATTTCAACGCCAATTTTATTAAAAAAAGGTTTTTATAAGTATATGTCGGAAAATGCTTTGTTTCTAAGATACAGGGTGTCTTTAATATGCCCCATTCGATTTCAATAAAATTTGGCTGCAATACTTTCTAAAATTAGAAGTTAATTTAGCCCTTAAACTTTTAATAAGTAAGACCAGTGGCAGCGTGGGACGCATCTTAGCTAATATTATTGACAAAAATGTACGCTACTGACTTTTTGCAACTATTATATTTTTTCCGGATAAATCATCTAAAAATACAACTTTTTTTTCATATTTTAACGTAGCTTTCTGATTTTTCAAAAAAAAATCCGCTAAAATGCATAATCCTGGGCCATACATGAAACATTAAGGCATTTCCTGCTTTTAAAAATAGAAAGTTTATAACTCCCTGTTAGCAATTATGTAATAACAACAATATACAGAATGTTTCAGAACTATGCGATCAAACTTCAAGGTGTGATTCCTTATATTATTATATAAAAAAGTTCCTATAAACATATGTATGTAGGTTCCTTCCTTACTGAGATACAGGGCGTTAAATTTAATAAGAAAATCAGTTTTTTCCAAATATTTTTAATATGCTTAGGCGGGTTTGTATGAAATTTGGTACATTTATCTAAAGTAATAAGGCACTTATTTAGCCCTAACCGGATTGTTATTATTGGGACCAGTGGCGTCTCAGTGGGCACCGCAACTTATATTATTGAGAAAAAAATACGCCACTGACTTTTTGACGTTTTTATATTTTTTTATAAATAAGCAATTAATAATACAATCTTTTTATCTTCTTTATTTTTTTCGTATCTAGCTTAGTTTTCAAGAAAAATAAATAAAGCCATTTTAAGTCATTCTAAAAAGTAGCCCTTAACAGCATAAAATAAAATCTAAAATTAACAAGTAAAGAATATCGATCCTAGTAAATAGGGATAGTGACAATTTTCGATAAAATACACGACTGCTAATTTATTTTAAGGCAAATAATTGTGTTATTTAAATTATTGCTTTTTATATCATGTTGTCTACTGTGGCGAAAACTTTCTGAGGACGCTGTACCGTTGACAACCCAGACTCATCTGAGTTATAAATTCTCATTGGATTTATCTTCTCGTATTTAGCAACCTCTTCTAAAGTTTTGAAAAAAATTCGGCAACTTGAGGTCTGTTAAAAGCTTGAGCTCTCGCCGCGGATATTGCTTCGGGCTTTCTCAAAGAAATGTCAGGGATTTCTTCTTCAAAACTCTCTAAAGCCAATCTTTTCCGGCTGCTTTTTTATTATCATTAAACTGATGTTTAAAACCATTTTTCCAGCTAGCTGATGGCTAACTCTAAAACATCTTTTTCTAGTTGTAACCCAAATACGCGATTCCTAAAAATTTTAAATGCTCGACCAGCTGTCGTTCCCACTTCTGGAGGAGGAAATGTGGTTTTTATGTTTTCCCTAGCCGTTTCTCTCCTGGGTTCAGCTTATTTTTTTTTAACGCATGCCTTCATAATGTAGCCTGGGGGCATTAAATACTTTTGATCAAAAAATTATATAAGTTGCGGTGCCCACTGACCCATTAATGACAATCTGTTTAGGGCCAAATGAGCACTTTATTACTTTGAATAAATGTGCTAAATATTTAGAAAAAAACTAACTTTTTACTAAATTTTAACGCCCTGTATCTTAGTAAGGAACACAACAACTTCTGACACATGTTATTGGGAACCATTTTTTTATTTTTTTCATAAAATAATGCAAGGAATCACACCGCAAAGTTTGATCCCATTGTTCTGAAAAACACACTGTATACTAAATTAAATATCCACTTATATCTAGTCCTAACAAATTTCCATTTTACTCAAAAGGTGTTTTTAAAAGTTTTTTTTAATAAGTTTTACACACTCTGTATCTTTAAAACGAAAAAATTTGAGAACATGTTTTATATGAATTTTTTTAGGGAAAATGACCTAGGAATACGCCCTTAAATTTTTTACCGCAATAAGAAAAACACCCAATATAAACTCTTTTTTCTATAGGGACTCTATCATAGCAGTTGGGCATCACAGTATACATACATACAACTTGCTTATTTTACTTTTGTCATAGGGGTTGTGCGAATATCGATCGAGATCGAATCGAACATATTAATATTCGATTCCAAATTCAAATCTGCATAATTCGAATTGCTTTCGAAGATATGCGACATAAGAAATCACACCGACGAATAATTCGAAAAAATTCTTTGAATAATTCACGAATAACGCGAACTATTCACCAATTGTCAAAACAAGAATGAATTCTTTATTTTATTCAATTTAGATTCCATAACATCGGGCATCAAAATATTCTACTAACCCATATAATATCCTTTTTGATTAAAAAAATTATTATCTGAAGAAGACAACTCGCTCAATTTTTTTATTTTAATAAAAATATATATAAAATATAAAATCCTTTTTTTTTATATTTTTATGTATAAAATTTTTTGAAAGACCCTGTATTTCAAAATGCAAACGTTGATACATTATTTCTCAAGTTTAATAACTGAGATTATGAAATACCCTGTATGATGAATATGTCGAAACACAATAATTTTTAACATTTTAAACACATTGTATGAAGGGTATTCTTTTAAAAGCCCAAAAAGTTTTTTGTAATGTATACCTTACATTTAACCTTACTTTGTTGGCCGGATATAACTAAACATCCTGTAAATAGAGATTAAAAATTTCGTAAAATCTCTTTTTTTATTTAAAATATTTAATTAAAAACATATTGTTGTTGAGAAGAACGTTGTTTTATTTACAAATTTTTGTTACACCCTGTATAGTGCACAAAAACCTGGTCAATTTTAAGTTGTAAATACTGTGTGTATATTTATTTGCTCACTATATACATATACCATACTATATATGATACCAGGAGTTTTGTTTACAATTTTTTTTTCTCAGAAGTTTTAAAACACCCCATATACTAAACACTAGATTAAGACTAAAATTTCTCCTAATAATGTTTTCAATTTATAGTCTAATATTTTTTAAATTCCGGTATTGTTAAACACCCTGTATAATACATGGAAAATACTATATTTTTTAAATTTTTTAAACAGACTGTATTATGTATGTATACCCAACATTTTAACCCTCTTGTGTTGGCCGGATAGACAACGCGACGCCGACGTACCATTTTGCTACTACTTGCTCTATGTATCTGATTTATTTAATTGAGTTTTAAGGTGCGGTTAGCAAGTTAAAAATATTTATATTTTAGGGTTATATTGTATGAATAAAATTATATAACATATTTGCATAATATATTTTAGTTTTATTATATTACATTTATTCAACATTTGTTACAGTATAAGGTCAGACAAAAATTAAAGTTTAAAATTATTTACACATTACAAACATTTATCTATAGTATTCTTTTTCGTTATTTTTACAGTGTAGAGTCGCACAAATAAAAATAGGCCTTTAAAGCCAACAGTTATTTACAAATTAACAATTATTTAAAGTTTCTTTTTTAATGATAATATACAGACTATCCACCAATGGACAAGAGGACAATATAACAAAAAAATAATTTTTCGAGAAAAGTAATTTATTGTAAAATTTTTGCTTGTAAGAAAAATATTACTTACGAAGTGAAAATCTTGATTTTGTATACAGGCTTCGCAAAAACTTGAAAAACATAATTTTTCTTTAAGAGTAAACTACCTTTATTTTTCACTTTTAAGCAAAATATCATTTAGAAAATATATTTAAAAAGGCTTTTTAAATGACCTTATTAATGTTACAGGGGTATCAAAAAGTTTCACGAAACTGGTTTTAAAGTTATTAAAAATTAATTATTTTAAATTTTTATAGTTAAATTATCTAAAAAAAAGCTCTCATAATTTGGTTTTCAATCACCTGCTTTCTCCAAATTCACAATTTTTTAGCTGTAAACGAATATAATTAAGGCGTTTTTGCTAAATAATTAAATTCAAACCAACTTTGTATTATTATTTTTATCGATTTAAACCCTATTTAAAATAAATTTTCCTAATGACATTTTGTTTAAAAATAAAAAAATTTAGGTAGTTTACTCTTAAAAAAATCATGTTTTTCAAGTTTTTGCGAGCTCTGTATACAAAATCTACATTTTCTCTTTGGAAATCGTACTCTACAAGCAAAATTTTTTATTGACATTAATTTTTCTTTATCGAAAAATTACATTTTTGATTCATTTGTCCCCTTGTTAACCCCATCCGTGGACAGTCTGTATAAACAAGTCTTTATAATTTTCTACTTAAAATTTTAAAGTTGCGTTAGTCCAGGTTGCATACTGGGAGACAGGTTTCCATGGACAAACTGATTTTCATTCCAAGAGCTGCCAATTGCGGGACTTTCATGCAAATTTGTAACATAACGAGGAGGACTTTGTGTCTGGTTTTCCCAAAGGTAATCATAATTATCATTTTTAAAATTCTGTATGCCTGATTGTAAAGATATGGATTCATTGTTATAGGAAAAAGAAACATTAGTGTAAGCAGGGGAGACACCATAGTACACATCAAATTCCAATGTGTCATTAGGTAAACTGTAGGATGGTGGTGGTTGCAATGTTTGGTGAGAGGTGGAGTGAAGTCCATTACCCCACTGAGAAGCGGTAGGCGTATGGAAAGCAGATCCAGAAGTGCCTGCATAGCCTGAATATTGATGTCCTTCTCCTATAACAGAGTGTGATAGAAGCCTGTTTATAACCGCAGAAGATTGTTCAGATTGAATTACAGTTCTAGGGGAGCTATTGTTTGAGTTATCACTATCTGTATTGGAGACTCTATCAGTGGTTTCAATTCGGTTTCTTGTCATACCATCCTTTTTAAATTTCATTCTTCTGTTTTGAAACCATACCTTGATTTGTTTTTCGCTTAAATTAAGCACTTGGGCCAGATTTATTCTTTTTGGCCGACAAAGGTATCGGTTTTTCTCAAACTCCTTTTCTAGCTCGACGAGCTGCAATGAGGAGTACTGAGTCCTTGCTCGTTTAGCTACAACTTGTTTTTGTTGCTGTGCAGATTCGGGAGAGTCTTCTGATGAGGTTGGCAAATTATTCTGATTCTCCGGATATTCTAAAAGATAAAAAGGTCATTAGCAAAAAAGTAAGTTTATTAGCGAAACATAATTAAGGGGTTTAGTGGAAAAGTGGTACAGGTAACAATTAGAAAATAGCAAATAAAAGTAGAAAATCATTGCATTTTTTGGCCAAAATGTTAATTGCTTATTTTAAAATTTTAAAAGAATAAAATATAACAATAGTAAAAAATTAAAATTAAATTATAAACAAAATAAAAACACAAAAATCTAATAGATATAAATTAAATACTGCCGCACTTATCCCTCATTTTAACAAAATGTTACTTAAACTACATGCCTACCATACCCCCAATTTTTAATATCTATTGAGAAATAATTTTATTAAAATAATGACTTCCATAATATTAATAATATTATACGCAATAAAAAAATCCAAAAATAAATTATTAAATAACAGATATCCCCTAAAAATGATTAATTTACTTTTTACATCCTGCCAATAAAACTTAAATATTCCTTTATAAGAAGGGAAAAAGAACAATTATTATTGATTGTTACTTTATGTCTTAAAAAAAACTACAAACAAAAATAATAATCTGTTACAAAGTTTCCTTATAGGCTAAGCCATAAATATTTTTATTAAAAAAATTGTTTAATTTGCTTTTAAATTAAAAGTGCAAAGCAAAAAATCAGGTTAAAGAAAAGAAAATTTAACTAATAATATTTGAATCTATGTACAGGGTGTTTCATTTTCGATGGTTTTACAGGGTATCTTAAAAACCGTAAGGAATATTAGAAATGTAATATGGGACTCTAGATCTCTTTTTTTTTGAGAGAACAACTGTAGTGAAAACAGTTCATGACTATTGCGATCCATCTTGGAGCTACAGGGTAATTTTGAGATTTTGCCAATTTTTACAACTATATTTAACTCGTTTGCTATTAAAGCTATGTAAAAACTTTAAATGGATTATTGGTGTGGCTTTTTCTGTAGAATACTGTAATGTAATTAGTTTCTTTTTATGTTGAGCCGTTTTTGAGAAAATTACCCAACTTATGTTTTTTTCTTATGGAACACCCTGTATAATTTTATTTATGTTTATTAGGCTCTCTTTGAGCTTATTAAAAATATATTTAATATGGTATTTTTCAATTTAATTTTTACCAGAAATTGGCATTTTCCCTAAATTGGGCTTTTTTAGAGAAGGCCATAAAAGAAAATTACAAAACATTTTATTTTTCAATATTTTTTTTTATTAGGCTAACCTAACTTGATATGATATTAAAAATCAACTTTTATATTTTTAAGTTATTTTAATTAATAGTTTATGTTAAAAAAATATGACTTTATTTTAGAAAAGCACTATTACCGAGAAATAAAAATGGTTATATTTACTAAATAGAAATAAAATATATATGTATTAGGTATAGATTACTTAAAATAAGAAAAGACAAAAATTAAATTATTATAATAAATTGTTTAAATTGAAGTGCTCTGTAATAGGTAGATAAATTTGTTTTATTTGCATTTAGTAAATATTTTTCTTTTTCTGTAATAGTACTTTTCTAAAATACTTATATTTTTTGAACTATTATTGTAGTGCTATTTATTATTAGTATAATGCAGATGACTATTTAAAAAAAAAACATATTTATTTTTAAAGCTTAAGTAAGTTAATTAAAATAGGTTTAAAACATAAAGGTTGATTTTTAATAAAATATATATTTAGAGAAGTTAAACTAAAAAAAATCAATGTTTTAAAAAATGATGTTTTGTTATTATCTGTCATGGACATTAAAAAAAACCAAATTTATGAAAAATGTTAATTTTCAGGAAAATTTGGAATAAAAAATACATAATAAAATATATTTTTTTAAGCTCAAAGAGAGCTTAACAAATATAAATAAAATGTACAGGGCGTTTCATTCGAAAAAACAAAGGTTGACTAATTTTCCTAAAAACTTTCAAACTTAGAAAAAAACTAATGACACCACCATATTCTGCCGAAAAATTACACAATTAATCTATATAAAGAAATGAATCGCAGTAGCCATGAGCTGTTTTCACTATAGCCTTTTTTAACAAAAAATAAAATCGTCCCACATTAGAATTTTGATTTAATTGTTTTCGAGATACCCCGTAAAACCATCGAAAATGAAACGACCTGTACAGACTGTCCATGGATAGGGGTTTCAAGAGTACAAATAGATAAAAAAATATATTTTGGGAAAAAGTTATTGATAAAAAATTTAGCTTGTAAAAACAATGCGATTTACAAAGAGCAAATATTGATTAGAGAGTACTTAAAAACTGGAAAAGAAGGTTTTATTCTTAAGGAGTAAACCACTTTAATTTTTATTTATAAGCAAAATATTATTTGGAAAATTTAGTTAGAATAGCATTTTAAATAACTTTATTAATGTAACAGGGGCAAAAAAAAATCATGAGACTGATTTTAGAGATATACAAATAACTTATTTAAAATTTTTATTATAAAATGACTTAAAATACTTTTATATTTTGCTTTTTAAATACCAGATTTCTACACAGCACAATTTTTCAGCTGTAAACAAAAATGTAATCTAGCCGTTTTCAATAAAATTTTGTATTTTTGTTTTTATCTATTACAAACTTAGTCCATATACATTTTTTCAATGACATTTTGTTTAGTTTACAAGAAAAACTTTGATGATCTTCGAAAAAATATTTTTTTGTCATTTTCTCCTCTTGTAAACCCCATTCGTGGATAGTAAAGCAAAATTTTGGCCTACTCTCGAACAATGAATAAAATCTATTATTTATTTATCACCATAAATAAACTATACTTACGCATTTGGCACCATCTGCTTTCATAAGGCAAGTTCATTTGATCCTGTGTCTGATGCATTACATTTTCCTAAAAAAATATTTATATAAATATATATTTTTATAATCTCAACTGGGGAATATTACATATGATTTTCTGTGGTGTAAACACAGTCCAAGTCCTAATTGGTCCTCGTATCGCGGTGTAAACTAGGCTAATATTTTCCTTTAAATCGTTATTTCTGGTAAGTTGGAAAATAAACTAAACCCTTTTATACAGTTTTTAGATATTTTTCAGATTAAGGAATAAAAGACGCAACTTTTAGTACTTTGTATTTTCTTTGTGTCTTGTTTCGTTCTCGAGAAAGGAAATCTGAAGCCGCCCTATGTCATTCTAAAAACTAGCCATAAACAGCATAAAATAAAATTATTAAAAAATAAACAATTTTGGCCTTAGTAAATAACTAAACTTATGATTTTTAATAAAATACACGACTGCGTATTTATTTTAAGGCAAAAAATTGTTTATTTTAAATTTTTGTTTTTTTACCATGTTTTCCATGGGTACTTTTTGGAAAAAATTAAAGTGGCTTTAATTTTTTTCTCAAAGCCTAGCTGGATCCGAAGAAAATTTAAGGGATAAAAAAGTTGCATTTTTAATTGCTTAATCGGTAAAAAATATAAAAACTTTGTAAAAAGGCAGTAACGTAATTTTTTATATCTTAATAATATTAAGTACAGTGTCCACTAAAGCGCCACTGGACCCAATAATCTTAATCTATAGGTAGAGCTTTACAAGCACCCTATTACAATAAATAACTTTATAAAATTTTATCTAAATCGGTTACAGCGTTTTTAAGATATTTACAAAATATCGACTTTTTTAAAAACTTTAACGCCCTGTATCTCAAAAATAAAGCAATACCGGCCATAACTTTTCTTCAGAAAAAGGTATAAAAATCACCTCCTTAAGCTATGTACTGTAGTTAGGAAATAGGTATTAATATTTTAATATTCCCCACAATCTAAGTTTTTAAGTTACTTTTATAAAAAAATAATATACAGTGCATTTCCATTAAACTTTTTATTCCAAAATGGCGTCCAACTGCCATCTTGATGTTTTCATCTGTCAATTTTACTCTAAAATATTTAAATATCTAAAGTATTAATGCATTAATTTCATATCCCAAAGTTTAACTTTTACAAATTGATCGGTTTAAAAAATAAAAGGACTGGGAGGGGGACATTAAAGAAATGCACTGTATGGATTGTACCTATTTATTTTACAGAATATGACACAATATTAAAGTTTATAATGATTTTTTTAAAAAAGGGATAACCCAATTTTCCAACATAGTTTTTATAAATAGTAAGGGATATAACCAGAAGTGACCAAAACTATTTTTTAATGTTAGGTTTATTGCAGTACGTAGAAAACATTGTTAAAATATACAACAATTTTCGTTTTGAAATTAAACTTGCATATTACAAAAAATGTTACCTGCAAATTTACACCCAAATATAGAAAGTAATTACGCTTCTTTAAAAAAGTAGTTTTTTAACAAAAAAAAACAAATCAAAATAATTTACATTTAAAATCTCATATATTAGGTAAAAATAGACAATATATTGGACTTTAGTACATTTTATGTAAGAAATTTAAAAAAACTTACCATTTGCTGGTTATTATTGGTTAAGGGAAATAGCTGTGTTTTCCTCGGAAGACTGGAAGGTTGAGACACATTTGGGACATAGCTGTTATTATATGACCCATGGGAAACAATATCATATCGGTTATAATCAGTGTATGATTGAGGAGACGCGGTTTTAATATTACCTCTTGGACTGATAGGTTCCGTAATAACATTAATATTATTTTTATGCTGCAAATCGCCACTGTTTAACATTTTAATACAACTTAAAACGGTTATCCCAACACAAAAATAACTTAATAATTTATTGGTGTAGAATAACGTAAAAATTTAGTGCACGAGTTCAAGAGCTATTTAGAATACTTAGATACAGCAAAAAGCTTTATCACTAATGTAAAGGTTTAACTTTTCACTACCAAAGAGGTTAGTTAATTGATGTCTTTCTCAAACCGCCATTAGTATTTATAGCATTTGGGTATTACTCCTTACTTTAAGGCTAGACAGTTTCTACCAATCAGGTGAAAGAATTTAAATTTAAAAGTCCCTTTTGTACCTGTTGCAGTCGGCTCTAGAGGAGACCAATAAATTCGTAAGTAATGAAAATTAGAAATTATAATTGAATTTAAAAATTGAAAGGGCTTATATAAAAAAATAGATATTTTGCAGAAATAACAACAAAAATTATTCTACAAATTAAATAGGATATTTTTTTTTATCTTTGGACAAACCACGAAGGATTAAAGCTAAATACTAACGTACCGTGGGTGTCTTAAGCGAGGTTAGAGGAAGTTTGTTAAAACGGGACTTAAATACTTGGAGATTTGGGGGAAGGAAAGACCTCCGCGGGCAGCAGGTTCCACAATCTAGAAACTCTAGGGATAAAAGAACGAACAGAGCGAGAAGTTCGGGGCCTGTCCAGTTGGACCGTATCTCTGTTGGAAACCGTGATTGGAGGAACTATACTGGACAATTCTTCAGAGCAGAAGCCATGGAAGTACCTATAAAAAAGCGATAAATCCCCACAGCCCGACCATGGGGGAGAGAGGGAAGCCTTTCTGTAAGTGAAGGATCATTAATGAGACGAATAGCTCTTCTTTGAATAGAATCAAGCATGCTGAGGGTTGTGGGGGATGCCATGCCCCAGATATGGGAACAATATTCCAAGGGAGGTCGGATTTGGGACACATATAAAGTGTATAAATTAGAAGCGGAAATATACTTTTTGGCTCGAAAGAGAAATCCAAGCTTTTTTGAAGCTGCCGTGGCTATAGGTACAATGTGTTTATGACAGTTAAGGTTACTTTCAAATGTGACGCCCACAAGATTGAAGGTGTCTTTGCTCTGTAAAACTTGGCCGCTCATAAGTAGAGGATGAGTATTTGATGACTCTTTTCGCGACAAGGAACATGATTGTGTTTTGGATGCATTAAAATGGACGAGATTTTTGGCGCCCCAATCCAATATCAAATTAAGATCCTGCGAAAGAGATATCTGCATCGCTCTGCGTTTGTTTTCCAAGTCAGGTTTAGGAACCTGAAAACTGAAGTGAAGGGTAGGTACTATCGTCGGCGAAACTATGAATGGAATTAGTTGTGGAAGAGAGAAGGTCGTTGATGTGAAGAAGAAACAATGTTGGTGCCAGAACTGAGACCTGAGGGACTCCAGCATTTACTTGGTGAAAGCTTGAAGAATGGCCGTCCACAATAACTGATATACGTCGATCAGATAGATAACTAGAGAGCCAAGTACAGAGTTTAGTTGAAAGACCATAGGAGGGAAGTTTATTAAGAAGTGCGGCATGACAGACCTGGTCAAAAGCTTTGGATACATCAAGAGCAACGATCTGGGACTAGAAACTCAAGAGACTTATTCCAACAGTGTGATACGAAGAAAAGAAGATCTGCTGTAGATCTTTTGTGGCGAAATCCATACTGCCTGTCATGCAAAATTTTGTGTTTTTCTAAGTACTTAAGAATTTGTGAATTAATTAACTTTTCCATTACTTTACAAAGAACTGAGAAAATTGAAATTGGTCTATAGTTAGAGGGAAGGGATTTAGATCCTTTCTTGGGAATGGGTTGAACACGTGCAGCTTTCCAGCTCTCTGAAAAGATACCTTGGTCGTAAGAAATTCGAAAGAGCCGAGTTAAGATTGGTGCAAGTTCTGGAGCACATTTTTTTAAAACGATTGCTGGTATGCCATTTAGCCTAGACGATTTCTTGGTGTTAAGGGAAGAAAGGATACGCTTAATGTGTTTTACTTTAAAAATAATATCGGGCATTTTATGAGGAACTGGGGTAACCGCTGGAATTGGATGATTTACGGGAGGGTCAAGGGTTGAATTGGCAGTAAATTGTTTTACAAATAGTTCTGCCTTTCCTTTAGCAGTAGAAATAATTTCATCTTCCAGACTTAGTGGAGGAAAAGAACTGGTACAAAAATTCCTACTTATGTTTTTCGCAAAGGACCAAAAAGATTTGCTGCCATTTGAGCAAGGAAGAACTTTGTTTTAAATACGATTGTCGAAGGAGTCTTTGGCTTCAGAAATTGTTTGATTGTAGTAGTTTCTTGCTTCAATGCTGGCCTGTCGGTTTTCTGGACTAGGATCCTGTAGAAACTTCTTGTGAGCTTGAACTTTTAAAATTCTAGCTTTATCACAAGATTTGGAAAACCAGGGTTTGTTATTGGATTGTTTGGGGTTCTTGATGGTGTGTGGAATTTAGGTTTTAGAATTTATTTATGCGGTTTTCTTACTTTTAAAATATGGTATTAGAGAATTATTGCAAGTTGCGCTATTAAGCTTGGGAATTATTAATACCGGCCTTATTTAAATAGTGCTTGTACCCATAATTTAAAGTTATTGCAAATCATGTTGACGGTACCATTAACCTAAAAAAAGGGGAAACATTTTTAGTAGATTTTCTTACAGATATACATTTAAAAAAGCAAGGTTTTAAGTATTTTTACTTTTTAAAACTTTTCAATTTTGTGGTCGGCAGCCGTTCGGTTAGATGAACAGTTCCGAAGTAAAAATATCATCAAAATAAGGCACGACCTAAAACCGACATAAATAAAGCCAGGCACTATACTTATTAAGGGATTCCCTATCCCACCATGCATCTGCGCAAGCTCAGATGTCAAAATTAGGCCGGTATTATTAGTGCCTGACCTTATTTCACTGTGCAATAATTCTCTATTGTCTCTGCCAAAATGTCGTTATTATAACACGTATTTAATTTTCTCGAATTTAACTAAAAATAGTAATAATAAAAAATAATTGGTAACACGATTTATTGCAAATTTACACATAATTGATTTTCTTAATTCGTATTGGTAAATGTTCTTTTAATGTCATCGAACTATTGTTGTGTATTTTCGAAACACCTTGTACAAAAACTTTGTTTTCATATGATTCACAAAATAACTATTCAATTATAAAATTTCATGTAATTTTTAAAATTTGTTGCCTACGTTTGGAAATACAGCTGCCTGTAAGCTTTTAAATATCAAAATAAAAAAGTGATAAACCATATTTCTTTAACTTGATGAAATATTGACAAGTTTAAAGATATGACCACCGGATAGGAAATGCAAACTAATAGGTACAGTTGTTTTGCTTTTAAGTTCTTTAAAACCAACCGGACATGTTTTTGATACCACATTCTAATATCTTTTTGGGGTACTTGTTTTGGTGAATTTAAAATATATTTATTTTAGGCAATTTTTAGTTTGACGATTGATAATAGAAATTCACAGTGAACTAAACAACAAGATGAAAAAAAAACAAAAATTGGCATATTTATTGATAGATATGAATATAATGTCAAAAACAGTTGCATATTGCCAATCTCATGTCATGGAATTTACTAACGATGTACTTATAAATTTGCGTTTTTAGTTGTTGCATAGTTTTTCTTATTTCTTGACCCTATACAGGGTGTTGCAGAATGTTGTTAAGAAGCAGATTCTACATCCTAAAATATTAACAACAAGTTTTTCTCTAAAAATGCTTTAGTTATAATGTACGGATTTTTTAAACCATATTCTCTTTAATGTTCTGCGGGTATCGACAATCTTATATCAAGATAAAAATAAAAATTAAAAAATATTTTTATTAAAGGCCACATTTACATGTAAATTATCGATCTTATCTTTAGTGGCATTTATGCCAACAACTCTTTAAAATTAGCGAAAAACCTAGTTTGATTGTACTAAATAGTATTGTCTTTTTCTTAAAGCTCAACTTTAAAATTTTCTTAACCTGCGTCCAGACTTGCAACAATTCGCCAAACATGCGTCCGAACTAACAAACCTACTTGCAAATCTACTTGCGAAATCCTTTGCGTGCTGGTTACAGTAAATGTAAATAATAGATTTGCGTATATAATAAATTTGATAATATTTTTACAGGTTTAAAATAATTTTAAAAACTTTAATACCTCGTCAAAATATAATATGTCATTATTTAAGGAGCCAGAGGCCACAATACCTTTTTTCGCATTTTTAGATATACTTAATTTTCTTATTAACATTTTTAAATATTTTATAATAATTGAAAATTTGAAAAATTGTATTAAACTTGTTATAATTTAAAAAGTTAATTTAATTTAAAAAAAATAAAATAAAATGTCCAACAACCCTACATATGTAAAAAAAAATATTCTTAACCCATTTTTACAATTATAACATTCATTGAGGTCCACTTTTTTAAGTGTACCAAGCTACCTTTTGTTACAAATTTAGTAGTAGTATTAAATTCTCACAAATATAAAATTATATGTATATATAGGTATATCTAAATATTGTTACAATAGACCCACACATATATACAGACAAAAAATACCAATATAAAAATACATCGACGATTATTTAAAACCATTACTTCTGTCATGTAGTAACTCGAAAACCGAATCTAAAATTTAATTTATATTTTATAAACAATAGTACATTGTTTGTATAAAACAAGTATTCGATGGTAATTTGTTAGGTACACGCCTAAATCTACAAAAATGAGACCTCTTCGGTCTTGGACTCGGGGTAAAGCGCGCTGACCTTGTTCGGCCCTATAGGCCCCTATGAACTTGCCTGTCTCCTAAAACAAAACAAAGAAAAAAATCCTAAAAAACCTTTTTCGGCCCTATAGGCTCCTATGAACTTGCCTGTCTCCTGAAACAAAATAAAGAAACGAAATCTTAAAACACCCAAAAAATTCGAATTAAAATTTGACGTTTAGGTTGCAAGTATGCCACGTTGTTAAGATGAAATTAAATAAAAACAAACATTTAAAAGTTACCTAATATTTAAGTTTAAATTTTTGTTAAATTTAATCTTTAGGAAATTCTTAAATTTTTTTGAAATTTGCGGTATGAGTGATACTTTTTCTATTTTAAAATATTTTCCAAGATTTCACGTCTAGACGTGGTAGCAAAACTGTACAAGTTTATAGTCGCCACTGGTGTATGGACAGAAGTCAGTCTATGGTCTAGACCTTTTCTAATATTTTACCAGCAGTTTGTATTGATTGGGTATTATTATTATTATTATTAAGAAGCTTAGTACCTAAATGACCTTTAACACCAAACTCTATAAATTTTACCTAAGTACTAATTATTTTGGTTAAAAGTTAATATCGTGATCGTAAAAGCAATTGACAAGGATAAATACGAGGTAACTTTCCATTTTTACCAATATACAGGCTGTTACAAATTCGTGGAACACCATTAGGATCTCGGAAACGGTAAGAGATACAGGATTGGTTAAATTGGGGCAAAGTTGCGCATTTTGCCGCCGTTCCGCAATTATTCGCCAAAAACCGAAATTTTGCGAAACAGTTTTTGTTGTTTTCTCGATTCATTTAAAGAGTATTTTAGAACTAACGACACAATGCCATTACCACTTTTTCTGTTCTATAAAATGATGTCACTAAATTTAAAATCTGACATTTCGTCTTTCAGCCACCATTATCAACTTTGTTTTTTAATGGGTGGAATATTTGGTTTTACACCTAATAAACTTGTAATTTAATTCTAAAACCAAAGATATATCACACTTTACATTTATGCGACGTTTCGAACCGATAAACCATCATCATTCACCATTTTATCATTACAATTAACGACTTTACCCCAAGCGTTCGGGAAAATTTCCATTTGCAGGTAAGTAGGCATGCATTTTTTTATGACTGGCTTCGATAAAGTTGATAGAGGCGTTTGATTAAACTAAATGCTTTATTTTATTATGTATAAGTAAATGTATGTAAATTACCCTAATTCTTGTAGATCGTTAGTTAAATTATAAATTAATAAATTATAAAAAATAATTAAAATGAGCAGAAATAGAAATAAATTAGTGCATACTTACCTTTAAATGGAAATTTCCAAAATCGTTTGGAATAAAAACGTAATATTAAATAGAAAAAATAGTGGATGGTGGTTTTTTGTTTAAAACGTCGCATAAATGTAAACTGTGATATATCGTTGTATTAAGAAATAAAATACGAGTGTATTTAGTTAAAAACCAAATATTTCGCACATTTAAAAAAAAGTTGACGATGGTGGCTCCAAGATGAAAAATCAGATTTTAAATTTAGTGACATCATTTTATAGAACAGAAAAAGTGGCAATGTTAATGTGTCATTAGTTTTAAAATATCTCTTAAAATAAACCGAGGAAACAATAAAAACTGTTTCGCAAAAGTTCGATTTTTGCCGGATAATTCCGGAACGGCAGCAAATTTTTGAAATTTTTAAAACGAAACATTGTTAAGCATAAAAATGCGCAACTTTGCCCTGATTTTACCAACCCTGTATCTCTTACCGTTTCCGAGATTCTAATGGTTTTCTTTGAATTTGTAAGAGCCTGTATATTAATAAGTAGGAAATATTATTATTCATACATGTCTCATAAACACCTAAAAAATAAAAATAACCGAAATAAATAGTTAAGAATAAAAAAAAATTAATACGAGTATTAACATATGGTATTAAAGTAGCAAAGGTTTTGGTTATTTAGTTTTTACTGTTTTTACCCGACTTTATTTTTTTATTTACTATTTTAAATATTTAAGTGACTTTTACTATTTTTTTTTTGAAATCGGTTAAAAAGGCGATAGTTTAATAGGATCTCTTTAATGAAAGGTCTAAAAAAGATAATAACACTTGGCGACATATATTAAGAAGCACATTGTTGCAATTTTGTCATTTAGCTGATTATAATGAATATCTACCTATACTCTGTCCACTATAAATTGAGAAAAAACACCTGAACAAAAATTGTATTTCATAGGTTTAAATAGTCAGTAACCCCAGTTACTAATATAAAAAACTTTTATATGCAACCGAACTAAAAATTAGAAAATAATTTTTCATTAAAAATATTGTCATTTCATAGTAAAAAGCGTGGGGTGCATTTTACTATTTTTTCATAACTTTTCCATCATAGATATTTGCAAATATAATAATTATAACATTTAATATATTTATCACCCCACGCTTTTTTACTATGAAATGACAATATTTTTTTTAATGAAAAATTATTTTCTAATTTTTAGTTCGGTTGCATATAAAAGCGTGTTTTTTTAGTTTTTTTAAACTATTAATTATTTTTCATTTTTTAGTTTTTGCTACTCTTGACAAAATGGCGAAAAATTTTTTTAATGAACAAGAGTAGCAAATTTTAAAATTTTTCCAACAGATTGCAACTCACTAAAAATTTCTTCTTCATTAAGTAGCAAAGTTTGAAATTTTGCCAACAGATGGCAATCCAGGCAATGTTTGGACCGTTGCCAACATATTGCAACCCACTAAAAAATTTCTTCTTCATTTAATAGCAAAGTTTGAAATGTTGCCAACAGATGGCAACCTAGGTGTTGTTTTTATAATATAATGGAATTTTTTTTCCTGGCGATCCAAAAACAAGATAACGGGATACTGTTTGCAGATTATTGCATTGTCATGTTTCCTTAATACGTGTGCAAAGTTTCAAAGAAATCGAATAGCTATTTTCATTGGTTTAAAACTACAATAACCGGAGCTATTTACTAGCTATTTATTATCAATTTATAGTGGCCAAAGTTTAGATCCAAGCTAAGAATTTTTATAGAAATCAGATTGTGATTTGTAGCTTTACCAAAACACTGACTTTTTAAGAACAGTGAATTATATCCTATCACCTAAATAAAACAAAAATAGCAAACAGTCAGTGTTCTAAGCAATTTTTGAAAAATCAGAAAAAGGGGGTTAGGGTTAGGTTTTTAGCTTTTTCTACTTTAATTTTTTTTTACTCTTGTTTTTGGTATTTTTGTTTAGTTCTGGTTAATATTTTTAGTTTTTATTATGTTTTAGACCCCAATAAAGGTATAGGGCAACTCCGTTCATCTAAAAATATGTCTAAATGGAAAAAGGTCCTAAATGAAAAATTATTATTTTTGGTGTAAAGTATTGAAAAACAGTGGTAAGTTGAATATTTAGAAAAACGATAAAATGTACCCAAGTACTTGGTTATTTACACTTAAACTGTAAATAATACAGTGGTGACTAAGTATTTTTTTATTGCGAATTTTTAAATAAAATTGACGCTAACGTCCACTAAAAAAGTTAACAGCAACTAGGATTCAAAATGGACACTACTTGTTTTATGTAAAATTGTTAAACACTTATTTTAACAGAACCGTATGCAGGAGGGGGCATAGGGGAAATTTCCCTTTTCGAGGATTGCTGTGAATTGGCTTTTTCGGCGAAAGTTGGGGTGGTGTGGGCCTAATTTTGTTTAACTAGGTTAACTAGAGCATTATAAGCCAAATTTTGCCCTCCCCCAAAGGGAAAAATAATAAAGTTTGTTAAGGTACGATCTTCATTCTTAGGTGAGGATCTTTTTTTGCTCCTTAGTATATTTTATATAATATAAGTGTGTGTGGTGTGGTAGCAAATGGAAGTATGTTTATTTTGGTAGGTTTGCCCAGGGTTTGTAGGAGAGAACTTCTTTATGCTCTTAAATTTTTCTGGTTGATAGAGTTGTTTTTTGTTACTTTTTACCCCCTTTTCCCCACCCCCCAAAATACATTTCTGCGTACGGGCCCGTAATCAAATATTCAAATTATTGCATACATTAATTTTGTGTCCTGTACCTATTTTTGTTATTTAAAAAAATGTGGTAAGTTTATTTTGCAATTAGTCTAGGGGCCAGAGCTGTTTTGTGGCCGATCAAATTCTACGAAGTTTTAGAGTGCATTTGTACAAATTCTGACCCGCTGATTTTGAAATTTAAATTTGCTTTTACGTCGGAAGTGACAGGGATTTGTTGTAAACAATTTTGTTGTTTTAAGGCTCTACCTCGTAATCTAAAAGAACTTGAAACTTTCTTTAAAATATAATTTGTTCTTAAAAAAAAATACAAAATGACGTGTGGTTAACCTTGATCTAATTATTAGAACCGGAGAAATGGCAAAATTAGGGCAAAAAAATTTCAAAATTATGTCATTTAGGCAAATTTTCACGTACATGTAACTCGGCTTTATTTTGAGTGTAATAATTTTGGCATAACTCAAGTAAAAGGAATAGCTACCAACTTAAAAATTCAGCCTGATTAATAATTAAAATATTGTTTATAACGAAGTTATAACAAATTTAAACAAATGTTTTTTAAAAAGTAATATAATTTGTTCTTACGGTTATTTAGCTACTATAGTTTACATTATAGCAAACCAAGTTACATTTTTAAATTTTATGGTCCAAAACAAAGAATTTCAAAAAATACACGTATGTTTAAATACAGGGTGCTCGTTGAGGAATTCGAGAAACTTCAGATATAAATTCAACAATGAAAATTAGAAAAAAAACTTTATATAAATACAGGGTGTCCGGAAAGGTAAGGTCAAAAATGATAAGGGTGATAGAGTGATCTAAAATAATGTTAGTACTTCATATAAAAAAAGTTCTATCGCGCTTCGTTAGGAAGATATTGACCTTTACAGTTAGAATAAAAAAATATATTTCAATTATAACTTTGCAACCTTTGCCACAGTCCCAATGATATTTGGGCAACTAAATAACCTTATACTTATGCTACTTTCCATGGGGAAACGGTTGTTCACCAATTCGAATTTAGACAGGGTGGGATGATTAAAATACTTTTAACAAATTTAAGGAACGCCTTCTATGCACCAAGAGACATTTTTTGGCATACAAGAAAAAAATTAACAGTGTCGTTCATGAGGGGTTTAAGGTGAATATTTTTTAAGAAAAAAAAATGAAACGCCACTGCATTTTTCTAAAATAATGTTTTTTTAATTATCATTTAGTTTGCTACAAATTTAATCTCTTGATTTATTTTTTTTATTTGATGCATGGTTTTTGTGTAAATAAATAAAAACCTTTTCTTGGCATGGTTAAAGCCCTCTCTAATTAAAGAATTATTGGTAAAGGTGATTTTTACTCTAGAATTTGATATTTTTGATACGAAATGACCATGCCAAGAATTGTTTTTTTTATTTACGCAGAAACCGTGCATCTAAACAAAAAGTAATGGCGTACCATATTTTTAGCTCTCTCGTATTAAATCTACTTATTAACGTGAATCAGACAAAAGCAAACTTTAAGTCCTAAAAATGAAAATTTAAGTATTTTAATGTCTAGAGGCTGAATTTAAGCATGAGAACAAAAACCGAAATATGTTTTTTTGTTGACTGGTGTAATTATAAACCACTAATTCAGGGAAATAGTTAAAATGTTCTTTTTTCTTTGCAGTGGTATACGATGTATGTCACAATATTTAGGATTAGGACATTTAAATACGAATTTTTGTTCATTTAAAAAAAACTTCTTTTCTAGCGATAACGAGCGTAACGGTGACTTTTCGCAGTTTTGACAGTTCCTAAGCTTTCTTTACATATTAGATTTTGAAAAGATATGCTTACATTTTCATCGTTAACACATAAAAAATTAAGAACTTATGTTTTTTTTTTTGAAAATGCCAAGTCTGCGTATTCAAATGTTATTTTAAATACTAAGCATCTTTTCTTTATAAACACTTTCGATTTTATAAAAAATAAAGGTACTTACCTCTTAAGCAAAATACTTTTTTACATACCTAGCTCGTATACCACTGCCAAAAATTTATATTGGATGATTGCATTTTGGGTTTTAGACTATACAGAACTTTTTATAAAAATAACTTTTTTCGTAAAATTAATAATAAAAAGTTTTTCATAAGGCGCAAACTTAGGTAGACACGTATATCTTTACTGTCAATGACGGAGGTTTTTTTTGTTAGTTCCATGGCAGCTCGAGACAGCACTGACTTGGACACAGCACAAATAACGGGTATACTTAAGTTGCTATACGGTGATAAGATAACAACAAAATTATGAATTGGTGATTGATAAGTTGCTAGACAAAGATGCTGGAGTTGCTACAAAAATTGTTGAGTTCCTAGATGGTAAGAAACGAATGCTTTATACCATTTTTTGCTTTATTTTGCTGGTAAAACATGTTTATAAGGATGTATCTCCTTTCGCGCACGGTTCGCCCACGTTAAATTCTTTTAAACCTGCACTATCTAATTTTATTTATGAATGAACGAAACACAGAATTGACACGATTTCTAAATAATTTTAAAAGTCTTAGGTTCAGTTAAGGAATTAAAAAAAAATGATTTTACTAACATCAACTATCCATGTCCACACACCTATTCTTCTTAAATGGATTTATAAAATGTGTGTTAATCTTAGGTTTAATTAGGATTTTTTTTAACTAACCAGAACTAACCATGATCCTCCACTTACACTTTGTATTTGGTAAAAAAAATTAAGTAATATTAAGTAGGTAACAAAACACCGAAACTCATCTTTTAGGTATATATAATATGAGCAACGCTGTTTGGTTCATCGGCAGGCAATAGAATAACAAAACAAGCACTATTAGTCACGCATGTTTACATGCCGGGATTTAGTTAGATTGTCTTTTTTCCTCACATTGCCTATGTGTTATGTTATTTAGCTCAACCTGTACAGGGTGGCTCGAATTCGACGCTCATCATTGGGATTTCGGAAACCGTAAGAGATGCAGGATCGGTTAAATGGAGGCAAAGTTGCGCAATTTGATGCTCAATAAAATGCCGTTTTGCGTTTTAAAAATTCCGAGTACTTCCGAAGATATTCGAAAAAAACCGGAATTTTCAATTTTGGTTTCTATTGTTTCCTGGCTATATTTGTTAAGATAACTCAAAATGAAAAACACGTTTTCATGGCCACTTTTTCTGCTCTATAATTCAGTGTGATTAAATATTGAATCTGACGTTTCGGCTTCTGGCGACCATCATCAACTTAATTTTTTTAAATACGGACCTGATATTTTTTTCAATTTAATTAAATCCATTCATCACTCTTAAAACACTATATATCGCCACTTTGATATTTGCCGACGTTTCGTACAGACAATTCCATCACCAGAATATTGCATATTTATTTCACCATAATACGGCCCTGAACTATATTTTTAGGTAAAAAGGTAAAAAAAGAATAAACTTATTACATATTCATAATGTTTTATTGCAACTCATTGATATCTAACAGCGGAAATTACTTTATTAACAGAAACTAACCAGCAGGTACGAATTCAAGGGAGAACTTCATTTAATGTATGGATTGGTATGTGGAGGAACAAAATTATTGGACCTTTCGTTTACCAAGGGACCTTAACTTCCGAACGATATCTAAATTTGATTAGGAATAATGTCTTAGACGCCCTAGATAATCAACCTTGGAAATATGGTGGCAGCAAGACGGAGCTCCTGCCCACAATGGAAGGGAAGTAGCTCAATTCCTTTACCATATATTTCCTAATAAATGGTTTTGCAAGATGGCCCACTAGGAGCCCAGATCTTAGTCCCCTAGATTATTTTCTTTGGGGATATCTTAAGAACCGTTTATTTAAAAATGCACCTCACGACCTTTAAGTACTACGACAAAATTTGATAAGGGAAGTCGCTGCCATTCCTGCGAGAACAATTAATCGAGCTGTATTAAAAATTCAAAGCAATGCAAGAAAATGCATCGAGGCGGAAAGTTATCTCTTTGAACACTTATAATAGTGATTAAATTATGTTTATTTTTAATATGGGCATCAAGATAGTATTACAAATTGTTTATGTAAGCTGATTTGTTGTCTACCTTTTTGTATCTTATGTCTAATATTCATGAAATTTTCGGTTAATAAAGTAATTTCCGCTGTTAGATATCAATGAGTTGCAATAAAAAGATTACGAATATGTAATAAGTTTATTCTTTTTTTTACCTTCTTACCTAAAAATGTAGTTCAGGGCCGTATTATGGTGAAATAAATATGCAATATTCTGGTGATGGAATTTTCTGTACGAAACGTCGGCAAATATCAAAGTGGCGATATATAGTGTTTTAAGAGTGATGAAAGGATTTAATTAAATTGAAAAAATATCAGGTCCGTATTTAAAAAAATTAAGTTGATGATGGTCGCCAGAAGCCGAAACGTCAGATTCAATATTTAATCACACTGAATTATAGAGCAGAAAAAGTGGCCATGAAAACGTGTTTTTCATTTTAGAGTTATCTTAACAAATATAGCCAGGAAACAATAGAAACCAAAATTGAAAATTCCGGTTTTTTTCGAATATCTTCGGAAGTACTCGGAATTTTTTAAAACGCAAAACGGCATTTTATTGAGCATCAAATTGCGCAACTTTGCCATCCATTTAACTGATCCTGTATCTCTTACGGTTTCCGAAATCCCAATGATGAGCGTCGAATTCGAGCCACCCTGTATATTGACCGTGTGAGGGATGCTTATTAAAATTTGTAATGTTGGGTTTTTACCTGTCTGTAATGGGGTCATGTCTGGGAACTCAATAATCCCCCGTCTAGCAACACAACTATGTCAGTCTAGGAATTCAATCCCCATAATCTGTTTTATCTATGTTTGTCTAGCAACTCGAGTACACGCAAATAACAAAGGACAGCAGGAAGTCTCCGTGGCGGCATCTTTTAGGTAAAATTCTGTGACCTGTCAATACATTTCAGGGTAGGGATGCGCGATGTTTATCGATGGTATTGAAACATCGATGTTAGGTTGATCGACGGTCGGTTTTTGACAAAAGTAGATTATGACTGTATAATGTATAAGAAAGTCGAATTTATTTAATTTAAAACATTAATTTTTTAAAGCAATTCAAGGAAAAAAATGGGTCAAATAATTTTTTAAGAATGGTTTTTAAGAGATGGAAATCAAATATTGAGTGCCAGTTTAGCGGAATTCTCGAAAATTGCGTGAAAACAGAAGGGGGATTATGGTAATTTAGGGTTACTTTTTTATTCAAGGTTGATAATAAATATCTCGAGATCAATTTGGATTCGTGATCAGCGTACTAAAAAACTGGGTTATTACAAACCTGACGGTTGACATGTGTAAACAAATTTGTACTTTGTATATCAAGCAATAAAAATCTATCCATCTACCTATTGATCTCAAAAAACTAGGTATTTATTTACAAACCTGAAAACCCGCCGATTTTAATGAAATTTGGTATACTCCCTAATACCAAATTTCATTAAAATCGGCGATCCGTCAGGTTTATAATAACCCAATTTTTTTATTACGCTAATCACGAATCCAAATTGTTCTCAAGATATTTATCATCAACCTTGAATAGAAAAGTAACCCTAAATTACCATAATCCCCTTCTTTTTCACGCAATTTTAGAGTTTTCCGCTAAATTGGCACTCAATATTTGATTTCCATCTATTAAAAACAATTTTTTTTAAATTTATTTTACTCATTTTTTTCCTTAAGTTGCAAAGCTCCCTTTTTAATTCTTTTTGTTATTATTAAAATTATTAATTAATGGATTGTGAATTATTGAAAGTAAAGCTTTACAGTTTTATGAAAAAGGGGTAATATACATTTACATAAATTAATTTTTATTTTTATATTTAATTAAATTTTATTGTTACTATTTAACTGAAAAGGAGCATAGCTTTTTCTTAAACTTGTCATTTATTTCATAAAACATTAGGAGAAAATATATGCTCGTATATATCTAAAAATACTTTATATAAATAATAAATCAAGCAAATAGTTACATGATCCTGAACATTTTTCTGAAGTATTCTTTTCACTTTATTATATTAATCAACGTACGGATTTGTTACTACTTGCTTTATATATCTGATTGCATATGGGGTTTTTGTGTAGGTCTAGCAGTATAAAATTATTTTGATTTAACTAAATATTATACTTTACGGACAAAATTTAAATTAAATAACACATTTGTATATAATTTAGTTTAAATATATTACATTAATTTTTACATTTGTAACAGTATTTGAAAAGTTTTAAACTATTTACAAATTACTGATTATTCAAAGTATCGTTTTTCGTCATAGAAATGTTTTTAAATACTTAACACTAATATATATAGTACATATATACAATTATCTATAATTTTCTATATACAATTTTAAAGTTGCGTTAATCCTGGTTGCATATTCGGCGATAGGTTTCCGGGTACATATTGATTCTCACTCCAAGAGCTGCCAATTGCGGGACTTTCATGCAAATTTGTAGGATAATGAGGAGGACTCTGTGTTTGGCTTTCCGGAAGGTAAAAATAATTATCATTTTTTAAATTTTGTAAGCTCGATTGCAAAGATATGGATTCATTGGTATAGGAATAAGAAACATTACTATAAGCAGGAGAGACACCATAGTGTGCAGGAAATTCCAAGTTGTCATTAGGTAAACTGTAGGATGGAGGTGGTTGCAATGTTTGGTGGGAGGTGGAGTAAAGTCCATTACCCCACTGAGAAGCGGTAGGCGTATGGAAAGCAGATCCAGAAGTGCCTGCATAGCCTGAATATTGATGTCCTTGCCCTATTACAGAGTGTGATAAGAGCCTGTTTAAAACCGCAGATGGTCGTTCAGTTTTAATGACAGTTCTAGGAGAGCTATTATTTGAGTTATCACTACCTTCATTGGAGACTCTGTCACTGGTTTCAACTCGGCTTTTTGTCATACCTTCTTTTTTAAATTTCATTCTTCTGTTCTGGAACCATACCTTGATTTGTTTCTCACTTAAATTAAGAATTTGGGCCAGATTGATTCTTTTTGGCCGACAAAGGTATCGGTTATTCTGAAACTCCTTTTCCAGCTCGACAAGTTGCAATGAGGAGTACTGAGTTCGTGCTCGCTTTGGTACAACTTGTTTTTGTTGCTTTGAAGGACTGGGAGAGTCTTCAGGTGAGGTTGGTGAATTACTTTGATTGTGCGAATATTCTGGAAAATATAAAAAGCCATTAGAAAAAAGTACAATAGAGGTAACTAATTGTCAATACATTTTTATAAAAAAACAAAATCGCTTTTTGCTATGTGTTCCTATGTATGCTTAGACCTTTAACAGTACACAACGGATTTTATTGGGTTGGGCCTAGCCTTATTTCACTGTGCAATATTTGTCTAATATATTATAAAATATTAGTAATATTATACGCAATAAAAAAGTCAATACACAACAATATATCATTAAAAATCATTTATGCACAAAGCAAATTTAAGAACTACTGTCAAAACTTTTAAATTAAAACCAACAAAAATGTACTTTTTTATTAATTTGTTATTTAAAAAATATAAAGGAAAAATGAAAACCAACAACAATTTATTTTGTTTATATATTTAATTATATGGCAATTTTTAAATACACCACAATTAAAATTTTACATAAAGAAACTACACTTACGCATTTGGCACCATCTGCTATCATAGGGAAGATTCATTTGTTCCTGTGGGGGATGCATCACTTCCTCCTTAAAAGAAATCATATTTTAATATTAGTTATACACAAAAAAAGAACATAAAAATTATAAAGCAGGACGTTTAATAATACCGTTAATACACAGGGTTCGTGTTTTAAAACTTACAATAACTATATTTTTTTAACCACAGCAAATATTAAAAAATAAAAAATACCGTTTCATAGTGCCCGGAGGGAATATAAATGACTGAAACACTTCTATCGACCCCTTAACCTGCTCCCCCAGTAACTTTAAAATCTTAAATAGCAACACCCTTCATGCGGCATCTCTGAAAAGCTTATAAAAAATGCTTTTTGTTAGTTATAAAAAAATTGGGGAAACATCAAATAATACCCTCAAATTTTAGAAAAATCATTCTTTAATATTTATTAAGAGTACCAGAAACTGTCCAATTAGATTAAAGTAAAATTAATTAGGAATTATTATTAATTTAAAGTAAAACTTCCCGTAGAGCTAACCCCTCCCCATAAGAAGCTCTGGTTGCATCTAGTTACTTATCTTTCCGAAAATTTTGTTAAAAAAGTAATAGCAACTGGTGTTTCTAGTATTTAATTTTACCCCCAATTTTTTATGACCGACGAGAAGCATTTTTTATAGGCTTTCCAGAGAGATGATACAAAAGGGGTGTGGCCATTTTAGATTTTAAAGTAACTGGGGGTGCAGCTTAAGGGGTTGATAGAGGTCTTTCCAAAAATACGTCACTTATATTCCCCCGTTTTTTTTTGTGATAATTGCCGTGGTGTAGAAAATATAGTCATTGTAAGTTCTAAAAAACGCACCCTGTATACTTTAAAAAAATGTTTAATTATGGTTGCTTTCTTAAAAAATTATTTTGGTTGCTTATATGTACATTAGCCTTGTTTGCAAGTATTAGGTAGATAAAGTTTTTTCATTTGAGTTTAAATGACGTAACGAGTACTTTTTTCGGTTTAAACATTTCGGTATTAAAACTTGCTTTTTAAATTTAATTCGTCTTAACCGAGGTAAAACAAATATTATTTTCTGCGCTATAAACACAGTTCACGGACATAATTGGCCCTTGCACTGTAAGCTAGACTAATATTATTCGTTAGATAGCTATGAGGACTATAATTTATATCAAGATCATTAGTTGATACTATCTTCTTTTTATTGGCAAAAGACTCTTTGTTAGCATAAAAATAACAAAATCTTTAGATTTTCCTATATTTATTGACATAGTATGTAGTCTTAAGTTAAAAATTAAAACACACATCACACAAACACAGAATAGTTTGTGTGATGATCTTGAAAGCTCATACCACAAAAGAAAAAATGGCATGTAAAAAGAATATGTTACAGTACTTTTTGCTTAAACAAATTAATATAATTCCACAATAGCCAAACAATTTACGTGTATTTTAAAAATGTATGTAAAACAATACCTATTTATTTTAAAAAATTAAACAAAAATATTTACTTTTTTAAACACCAAATTTTAACAAAACTGTGAGAGCAATTTTAATTTTAAATTTTAAAACTTAGTTTAAATATAAATTTTGTTTTAGAGCGTGGAAAATATTTTTAAAACCTGCGGCAATTTACGTATTTTAAGTAAATTTGCGTTTTTAACACAAAAACGACACATGCATATTTACACCAAAATATAAAACTAATGAGACTTTTTAAAAATCCTGCTTTTTACCAAAATAAACTAGTATATAAAATTTCACATCTAAGATAACTTACCATTTGCTGGTTATTGGTCGACGAAAATAGCTGTGGTTCTTCTGAAATATTGGAAGTTTGAGACACATTTAGTACGTAGTTATTATTATAAGGCCCATACGGAACAATGTCATATCTGTTATATTCCGTGTATGATTGAGGAGATGAAGTTCCAATACTACCATTCGGAGTGATGGGTTCCGTAATAGTATCCACCATATTTTTATGATGCAAATCACCGCTTGTGGACATTTTAATGAGTTTTACAACACGAAAAAAGTAAATGAAATAAATTCTTTCTTTGTTTAAACTAAAGCCAAAAATTTTAAAATATTTGGGCGATTTAATAGAACAAAAAGTTTAACTGTTCACTACCAAACCGGTTAGTTAACTAATGTCTTTCTCGAACCGTAATTAGTATTTATAGCTTTTGGTTATCACTCATGTTTCTAAAGCTTGGCAGTTTTAGCCAATCAGGTACAAGAATTAAATTTGGAAAAGTCCCTTTTACCTACTCTCTGCTAAAATCGGCTCAAAGGTAGGGAGGTAAATGCAAATAAGTAAGCAAAATTGAAAATTATTGATAAATTTAAAAACAGAAACAAAAGTAAATTTTTATATTGGGTAATAGTTCTAAACCATCAAAATGAGAATTACGACAACAGCAATATTTTTTAGGTGGTTTGTAAAAGTCTTTTTAAAATACTACCCATGTGGTATCAAATAACCTGAAATGTTGCTCTTTTAGAATATGTAAAAGAGCTACCTTTGTTCCATTGAAGAAAAGGAGTTTTAACGATAAATAGGATTTTGCAAATTTTTCCCCTGGAGAAGATAAAAAGAAGACAAAAGACAATACTTTTCATTTGCTGTCTTTTAATTTATCACTTTACCAATAATAACACACCTTTTTATTCAGACTGTCATATACTATCAAAATACGATAAAAATAAACCGGTGATGTCATTTAAAATTTTAAAGTACCCGTTATTTTTAGGTAAACCAGAAGTAAATAGGTCAATAATGCACATTAATCTCGGATATTAATATACCAAATTTTATTATTTTTTTAAATCTTAAAACGTAAAAAAGTAGTTATTATAATTAAGACAAGAAGTCGTATACTTAAAATACTTCCAGGAATATAAATGTGTATTTTCTCTTGCCAACTTTTTTCATCCACTTATTATCTTAAATTTTTTGTTAATTAGGCTTCATTAGGTTCATTTACTAGATAATAAACCTTAAAGACTAACTAAAAAAGACAATGTAACACCTTAACTGAGAGCGAGAAGTAACATGTTTCGTGTCTCCAGGAGAAAGATTAATATATTTTGGATAATTGTATCAGCTAATGTTAGATATTTTCTTAACTATTTAATCAAATACCAAAATACTAAAGCTATATTTGATGTAAATTTTCATAATATTTCTTCTGTTGTTTTGTTGTTAATATGTATATTAAAGAGACGGATTAGTCCTACTAAATGTATGGCATTTGACAGATATTTTCTAAAGTTCCATCTAAAAGTTTAAAGCAAAACAATTTTTTTAAAGCAATTTGAAATTAAAATACGAACCGCTTATAGATTTGCTTTTTTCACGATAAATAAACGGATTTTTTAAAGTAAAAGTTGCAAAAACAATAATAATGCATCTTGGCCAAACACTGTCATTAAGTGAGGTTATTTTTTTAAATCAACAATTTAAACCCAAATATATTAACTTTCTTTAATATGTTGTTAGTATTCATAACCTATCCTATGCCTAAGTCATTAGTATTTAAAATTCAAATTGGGTATGATTTTGGTTTTGACGCCAAGCAGATTAGAGAAATAACCTAAATTTATGAAAAACCACCTAGACCAATTGGAAGTTTAATTTTTTTTTTTGGTGCCTGATTAACTAGGAAGAAGAAGAAAACGAAACTCTTACAAAATAAGCTTTAATTGTTTTATCTATTTATTAGCTTATTTTTGGGAAAATTTAAATAATTTTGTTCGCAATTATATGTTAAATGAAGAGTCAAAAATTAAAAAGCATTTACATATTTTAGTTTAGTCAAGTTTTATCACAAAAAAAGCAACTAAACAAATACATTTTTTAATTTTGAGTAAATTTCGGTTAATTACTAAGGGGGCTATGAATAGCAGGAACATGCCAACCCATTTGTCTATCTAATAAAAATTAAATACATTTTTCTGTTTCTGATGATACTTGATTTTCTAAATGGTACTGACTGTGAAGGTGAAAAATTCCATTTTGTATTTTCCACAGCCTACTAGCAACAATCAGTTTTTAAAGATATATCTGGTAGCCAGGTTAATAAAAATAAAACAAAAACATAATAACTTAAAAAATATTTTATCAAAAATTTAAATGTAGAAAAAAATTGGGCTAAATTTGAAATAAAAACGTTAATAAGAATAGCCTTACGACATACAGAAGATTCAAGGTTTGGATGATGTTATTAACATATAAAGGAAATCAAATATAAAGATTTTTAAAACTAACTAATTGAATTGCATGAAAAATTTATTAAAATGAAGTTTCTTTTCTGTGTGTACTAGTATTAAAATTTATATTTAACCCAATAATAATTTCATAATCTAAGTAAAATAACTTATTTTTATAGAAAAACAATTATAAAATACACTTAATAGTCATAAAAATATGTTCTTTTACATTTTTAGATAGATTTTATGTTAATAATTTCAGTAGCTTTGAAAATATAATTTACCAGATGTTTGTACTTTCGCAATTTTAAAAGAAATATTTTCGCAATTTTTAAATCTTACTGTATATCACATGGCAATTCCAATTTAAGCATTTGGCATCTCGAAAAAAGTATCATTTTAGGCCCCCACTAAAATATATCTGTCCCCCCTGGCCAGTGGAATGTGGCATGTAAGAAAAAGTCAATGTAAAAAGACAATGCATAAGTGCATTTTTATAGCTCTTACGACGCACAGCGATCTGTAGACAAAAGCCTAATTTTTGTTTAAGCCTAAGCCCCCTAGCCCCCCTTTAAATGTGCCCCTGTCCACGCAGTAAAGTAAAAGCAAATAGCAGGTAGTATACCAGTTTTATCATAGTGTTGTTATCAGTCTTATATGATGGAGCGACAAATTCATGTTAATTTTTTAATAATTACATCTTAAGTATCTTATTATTTGTCTCGTGTTTATCAATTTTTTTTCAAAAGAAAATAAGCAGAATTTTAATTCGCTAAATCATAAAAAAAGTATAAAAAGTATACCTATGTACAAGTTTTTGCTATTTTATGGCAAAATTAATGTAGATTGTGGCTATACTTGTTAGAATTGCACTATTTGGAAATATTCTCAAAACATATAATTTTTACTCTGCAAGAGTTACATAAGGTAATTTTTTAAAGGTTGGGTTTTGGCAATAGGGCAATAAAAAAATCTAATAGAGCTAATAACAAATGCTAATAACATCCAAGATCCTCAGGATCCAAAAGTAATTAGTACAACTCGTTAAATTTAAAAATTTAATTTAGTAGACAAGCCATAGTTCCTAGGATATTAGATATATTTAAATGAAGCTTAGTATACGTAAATAATATGAGAAAAGTAGAGTTTTCGCATATTTTTCACTCTCCAGTCACTTTTGGTTTAACCGAAAATGGCTTGTCCCTTGAATTTTTAAATGAAGCACAACATATATTTTATTATTTTTGGTTTTCTTGATTCCTTAGTTGTTTTTTGGAGCCATTTTTAAAATTGTATCCATATAGCCATGACTGGACACAAATTAATTTAAGGGCATCAGGTAATTTGAGAAAAATAAAATCGCAAAGTTTTAGTGACTATTATGAAAGATAGGAATAAAACAAGTTAATTAATAGTATTTATTTGGGTACATGCCAAATGTTACCGCATTTCTCAAAACAAAATAAAAAAAACCCAAAAATACAAAAACATTTAAAATAAGAAACTAAAAAACTAAAAATCGGTGTTTCAGTGGCAAGTCTGCCAATTCAGTTGAAAATAGACATTTTTGTATCTGACTGTTATATTTTAAATGGCAACCCTTTTTAGACAAGCACTAATTCAAAAGGAATTATTTGAAGAATCTAACTATACAACTTTATTTGCAATGGGATTAAAAATACGGACATAAATAATTAAAAATGGCTTTTAGTAAATTAAATAGAAGTTTTTAAACTTTTAAAGATGCTTACTTTTTATTTGAAATTGTCCTAGAAATATAATAAATATTCTAATCCACAGGATGTTCCATCAAAAAATTCAAATTGGAGCCCTTTTTGGTTTAACTGGCAATGTTTTTTTGGTCGTCAAATTTTTTCACTATTTGATTTTGTTATACATTCCTTCCCCCCTTTAAAACTTGTCGGCCTCCCTTGGCCACCCCAAAACCAAAAGCCACTGATATGTTTGCGACGTGGTACGGTTGCAGGTCGTGGTACAAATCTGGACGAGGCTGTCGTATTTGCGAGCTCTCCGTTCGCAACGATTCGCTACCTGGTACGGCAGATCTTGGTTTAAATCTGGTTGCGACTTTAGGGGTTGTAATAAAATACTTTTATAACCATAGATATTTTCCTTTAATGTAGGACCGCCATCCATTTTACAATTCTCAACTATGAAAAAGCAATTTTTCAAAATAAAAGGCGGTTTTAATTTTAGACTTTATTTCATTTGAGAAGTACTTTTATTAAAAAGATTTATAGACTATTGTAAATATTTTACTTTTAAAACTGTGCCATTTTCTATGCCAAATTGTTTTTATTAGAACATGAATCCCATTTTTTCCAAATCTAAAAGAAAATAAAGCAAACTTGGTTATTATAAATTGTATACCTATCATTTTTTCTTAACAAGTACCAGTAATACAGTTGTGTGTAGTACAGTATTTCTGTATCAAGATATGTATAATACAGGGTGTTTTCTAACTACGGTACGAAACTTAAGAAGGTGATTTCTTATATTTTTTTTTATGAAAAAAGTTTTTATGAACATATGTCGTCTTCGTTTTTGGGAAACATGACGTTACTGTTTTTTTAATATCTTAAAAACGCTATAACCTATAACCGATTTGTATAAAATTTGTAAAACTTTACCTAGATTAAGATTATCGGGTCCAGTAACGCCTTAGTGGTCATCACAGCCAAGATTATTTAAAAAAGTACGCCACTGACTTTTTATAAACTTTTTATTTTTTTCCAATTAAGCAATTACAAATGCAACTTTTGATTCTATGCTCTCGCTTTGTTTTCGACAAAATAAAAATTAAGCTACTTTAAGTAATTCTAAATAGTATCCATACACAGCATAAAAAATAGAATCCAGTATCAAAAAATAAACAATTTTGACCTTAGTAAATAGGGAAAAGTGGATTTCCGATAATGCGATAATATTTATTTTTAGGAAAATAATTGTTTATTTTTTACCCTATTGTCTATTGGTACTTTTAGGAAGATATTAAAGTGGCATTAATTTTTTTCTTAAGATACGAAACAAATTTAAAATACTAAAATATTGCATTTGTAATTACTTAATTACAAAACAATATAAAAAAATCTTTGTAAGAAGTCAGTGGCGTACTTTTTTTCAATATTATTGACTGTGGTGCCCACTGAGACGTTACTGAACCCACTAATCATAATCTAGGTAGAGCTTTAAAAGACATTTAAAAAATATCGACTTTTTAATGAACTTTAATCTACTGTGTTTTAGAAACCAAGCAATTTTTTTCATAAAAAGACATAAGAAATCACCCCCTTAAGTTTTGTACCGTAGTTAGAAAACATCCTGTATAATAAAAATATGTACAATTTTTAAAATGTATAAAATATTTTGCCTTGTTATAGAAATATCATTGTCAGTAAAACTTTTAAATCCCAAAATAAAAAAGTAATATCTTATATTTCTTTAACTTGACGAAATGTTGACAAGTTTAAAGATATGACCAACGGATAGGAAATGCAAACTAATAGGTAAAGTTGTTTTGCTTTTAAGTTCTTTAAAACTAACCGGACATGTTTTTGATACCACATTCTTTAACAAGTTATTTGTGTTACTGGTTTTTGATAATTTGAAAATTCGTTTATTTTTAGTGAATTTAAGGTTGTTTATTGACAATAGAAATTTACAGTAAATTAAACATACCAGGTTAGAAAAAAGTACTGCAACTATTAAATATTTATAAAACCGCTTAAGCTATATTTACCAAATTTGGTAAGGTACCATCATTGGCATAGGGAATTTAACAGTAAAATCGGCGCCTATGCCAGATTTTTCAGTTTTGTGCTACACGTATATTCTTTGTTTTTTTAACGTGACATCGTCCTATAATTTGATGGACCCGGCTGCACGCACAAAAACATGACTCATGCGGCGATTCCTTGCGCGTTCCATTTAAGGCTTGAAGTGCAAGCGAGAGCGCGGAATGAGCGACAAAGAGGCACAATCTCCGCGTCGTTCGACATCTGTTTCTCCCCTACTTGGGTGAGCGTGCTGTTAAAAGTGAATGTGGTGTCAATTGTTTATAGCAACGATAATTGCGGCGATAATACATTATTAAAATAAATAGCATCGGTCCGCTATTTTCTTATGACGTTGTCACGTTCAACTATCGTCAGTAAACCGACTTTGCAGACAACCGATTTTTTTTCTTTTAATGAAATGCTCCATTTATTTTTATGGCAATAACTTGCTTAGGCCAAATTTAATATGTCGACAAATTTTTAAAATTTTATTTTAACTAGTTGCTGAGATATGATAACACCACATTTAAGGTAAAGAGTTTGCTTTAGCTACGTTTACAAATTCCGGTATTTAACGGTGTTTGAACAAGTAAAATAAAACAGTGATATCGTCGTTGTTGCAAGATTTTCCAATTTTGCGCTACACGTAATATTTTTGGAATTTTAAATAGAATACAATATTTTTGCAATAAAGAAGCGTGCCAACTTTGGTAAGATTCCAAATTTTGAAAATTTAATCTTTACCAATTACCGAGATATGACAACACCGCACATACATTAAAATGTAACAACACTGCTAATATATCTGATCAATAAGGCATGCCTATAAACCCAAAATATTAAATTTAGGTAAAACAGCTTTAGTGGTCTTAGAGATATTAAGGCGCTAAGTACTTTTTGCTGAATATGAAGTGTATCATATTTCAGCAACTAATAAAGACATAATTTTGAAAGTTAAGAAACTTAGTAAAGTTTATCTGCCCAATTCCATTTAAAAAATAAACAAATATTTGTGTAGCACAAAACCGAAAAATCTGGCAACCGTGCCGACAACACTATTTAATTCTTCATGTCGAAAACACCTTAGATACCAAATTTGGTAAATGTAGCTTTTGCAGTAGGAGATATAATAAGGCTTGTGGCCTTTTTCCAATCCCGGGATTTCGGGACTGGGCACAGACAATCCCGGATAGTCCCGGGATTCGAGGGTAGAGTACGAAAAAGGCGAAAATATTTAAAAATCAACTTTTATTCTTTAAACTTTCTTTAGAAGTGTACAAAAATCTAAACACAAAAAAATCTGTTCAAAACAGAAAAACAAACTAATTGAAATATAGGAAAACCAACTTGATACACACTTTCTTTTGCTAAAGACATTTCTACAGTCGTCTTGGTTAGGTACTTTTAAAAATAAAAACAAAACTGTATTTTTGCAACATCGACATACCCTCACATAACCTTTATTTGATCGCATTAAAATATTTGTAATTTTTACAATAAAATAAATCAATAAGAGGTTATGTCGATGTTGCAAAAATACAGTTTTGTTTTTAAAGCAAGATCCCAGGGTGCCCAGACCTAACTTCATTTTCTCAGAAATAAAATATATCAAATAATGTAGTGCTAGTATATACATACCATGCGTGTATGCATATTTTCTAGCTTGAGACGACGCGACGGCCAATTTACAGGTACCAGGTGCTAAAGGAAGAAAAAATAGTAATTACTTTTCTCTAAAATCTCAGTGCTGATTTTTTATCTATATTTTAGAAAATATTATTAAAAATTCATAATTAATACTCGTCTGATACCAGACTCATTTCGGCGGCCATAATTAATACCAGGCGATTTAAAACTTCCAAAAATAATTTAACTTTACTTACAATTGCAGTCTTCATTTTTATATATAATACCTAAAAATAATTCAATCATAGTTTTTGCAAGGAGCCAGACCAATCAGAGGGGTCGTGATCGCGATCGTAATTGTAGATGGTTTTATCGATTTGTAAATAATAATTTAATTAATAATCTAATCGGTCTTCAGTAATAATGAAAAACAATGTTTACATTTATTTATATCAAAAATTACCGTATCATTAAAAATATACAGTGTGTCCCAGGATAGGTGTTACAAGATGACAAATGGAACATTTTTAATAAAACTACCTTTATTTTTAAAAATAGAACAATATTGTAGATAATTTAATTTTAAGTACAAATTTAAAATTAAAGCATAAAAGTAAAAAAAAGTCAAATATTTACAATACGCATTACAACTTAAATAATGGGCAAGAGAGAGCGAAAATAAAAATATATATATTTTATTTTTAATTCCCTACGGTTAAGTTATTGCGTATTGTAAAAATTGACAAACATGTTTTTTTTACTTTAATTACTTTTAATTTTGACTCAAAACTTAATTTTCTACGACATTTACTTATACAATATTGTTCTATTTCTAAAAATAAAAGTTCTTTACTTAAGTAAAATTTGGTATTTATTAGTTTCGGACCATACGACCAGTTTTCCTAAAAGGACGTTGAAACACCAAAAATGTTCCATTTGTCATCTTGTAACACTTATCCTCGGACACACAATTATGCGATAATGATTATTATAAACATTATTATTTATTATTACTGAAGACCGACTAGATTAATAATTAAATTATTAATAACAATTTTTTAAAACTATCTACCATCACAATCGCGTTCATATATATAGCAAGCCTTTGTGTGTGTCTGGGGAAGTATTAGGCCTTTCGGATTGGTCTGGCTCCTTGCAAAAATTAATATTGAATTAGCTTTCTTAGTATTATATATAAAAATGAAGACCGGGATTGAAAGTAAACTTACATTATTTTTGGAAGTTTTAAAGCGCCTAGTATAAATTATGGTCGCCGAAATAAGTCTGGTATGAGACGAGTATTAAGACTGTTACTTTTACATGACTTATTTCTTTAAGTAAGACTGCATTAGACTGACATAAATCAGCTGGGAAAGAGAAAATGGCTGACTATTTATTTTTGTTGGCATTAACAACTTGATAAATTGACATAAAAACTTTTCATGCAATTATTAAAAAAATACATTTATTTATTAATCCCGAAAATCCCGGGATTTATAAAATTTAATCCCAAAAATTTCGGAACTGTAACAAGAGTAGAAGAGCTAACGCACCACGGCGGCAATAAGGGTAGTTTTTCCCATGTATTTCTTATGGGAGAAATTTAAGGTTTGATCTGCATTTTTATAACCATCCCAACCCCTAACGCAAAATTAGAATTTTTATGCCCTAAGTCACCACGTGCTCGATAGGGGTAACTAACCATCGATGACGTCATCACCTAAACTTAAAATTGAAACGACCTATAAATTAAAAAAGTCTCGCCGACGCTGGGAGTCGAACCCTCTCGTCTCGGGATTATATCCCTAGTACCAACCTACCCTTCAGAAAGGGCCAAAAAAAGAAGTTTTTAATTTTTCTAAGTAAAACTTAGCGCAGGTTGCAAATTGTTACAAAAAAATCAAACCCTTAAGTTAACGACAAAATGTTTTCCTTAAACGACCAACAACGAGCCATATGCAGCGACGGCATAAATAGTTATATTAAATGTTATAATTTATTCGAAAGTTGTTGTATCAACAAACAAACACACAAAAAGATAAAGCAATAGGCAGATAGATAGATAGACGAAAATTTAAAACCATTTTATTTTTAGTTAAAAAAAAATAAAATTAATTTTTTGTCTTAAAAAAGTTTTTTTTCAACGTTTGGTTGATTTCTCAGGATTTCGTGTCTAGACGTGGCAGCAAAACCTTAAAAATCTCTTTTTAGTCGTCACTGGTGCATGGTCTAAAGTCAGTCTAAGGTCTAGACCTTTTCTAATATTTTACCAGCAATTTGTGCTGACTGGGTATTATTATTATTAGGAAGCTTGGTAGCTAAATTACTTTTAACACCAAAGAATACAAATTCTACCTTAATAATAATTATTTAATTTTAGAGTCAGTATCGTAATCATGACAGCAATAATTATCAAGGGTAAATGAGGTAATTTGAATGCATTTAACCAATGTTTATTGGCAAGGAGCAGATATTGCCATTATTTCTTGTGTTATTGTACACAGATCATGACAAAAGCACAGTATTAAAATTTGGTAAATCAGTTAATTTAAATGGATATCCAGATCCAATATGGCAAATAATACCTAAAGAAATCAATGTTTTAGGTTCAGTTTTCGTAAAATACCCTAAATTAACCAAAGAATGGCTAATAGCAAAGACAATTGTAGGTTCACTATAGACACCCAGAACAATGCTAAATTTTTGGTCATCAGCTTGGACGCTCGCTTCGTGGAATTTATGAAGCGGGTATCCATCGAATACACACGTAAACAGTACGTATAATTTGCCGCTTCATAAATTCAGCCAAGCCAGCGTCCAAACTGATGACCATAAATTTAGCATACTTCTGGGAGTGTATAGTGAAACTACAATTGTCTTTGCTAATAGTCAGCGTCAGACACAAAGACATATACAGACACAAAAAAGGGATTTGTTTTCTGTAGTTATTTGCGACTAATGTTTCTATTTTTCATATTAAGAGAAGACGGACTTCCATTATCTTTATTTTATTTATTAGTACAACGTTTCGGGCAGTATGATATCCCTTTGACAATGGAAGTATAAAACTCTTTCTTTTATATGAATAATAATGCATGACATAAATATTCAGGCATATAATGTTTTTGTTTATCGGAAATTAAATTTTTGCTACTTTCGTCCCAATGATATTGTTACACATATTTTATATTTATATTGTTTTTGTTATATAGTGCTTCGAGTATTTTAGCAAAGGAAACTTGTTCCAAAAACGCAAAATCAAAGAAAGTGCGTATATATTATTAAATAAAGATAATTGTGTAGCATCAATTTCAGTTAATTTAAATAACACTTGGTTGCCTTTGCTCGATACTGAAGTATCTTCAGGAAAACTAAAAATCAACTAACTTATTACCTTTTTTGTCCTACAAATAATAAATACACCAGTTACTTGTCACTCATGACACATATGTCAAACTATTTTCTGTTTGAGATATAAAAATAATCTAAATTTTAATCATTTCTAATTTAGATATTAGTTGATATTTTATATTTATTTTTTAACTTAATTTTTTAACTTGACAACGGTGGCAGACTTGCCACCGAAACGTCGTTTTTAATTAGAATTTTTGGGTTTTTGGGGGTTTTTCTTTTATTTTGTTTCAGGCGATCGGCCAGTTCATAGGGGTCAATGGGGCTGAACAGGGTCAGCTCGTATACCCCGGGACCAGGACCGAAGCGGTCCCATTCTTTCTAGGCGTGTACTCAACAAGAAGACCATCCAATAAATGAATCCGCCTAACCAATATAGAGCATATCTCCAATTCAGTTTTTTAGTAGTATTTTTATTTTTTGTTATGTGTTTGATCCTCCTAAAGGTACTTGAGTTTCTAGATGTAACTCCTGCATTTACAAATATAACTTAATAAAAAAAGGTGCTAAAGGCAAATCATAATACTTAATCTGGAATATTAAAAAATATTCGAAAACAGGAGATTAAAGTGAACCATAAAATACAAATTATTTAGTTATTTACACTTAAACTGCCAATGTAATTGAAGAATTTTTATTAAAATTTACTATGAAAATTACTTAAACACTGAACTCAAGTAGTTGTAGGCTATTTTTTTTTTTTTTTGTAAAAATACTATACTTACAGCAACAACAGCAAGTAAAATATGACAAAGAAAGTCACAGCAAGCAATTCTACAATAGGCACTATATCTACTTTATAAAAAATTGTTTAACACTCGTTTTATGACTAAATTATCCATATTTCTAAATTTCAGATTATTTTTTGTGTTGATTTTATGGTCTGTCTGTCTCTTCAGTAAGTCTAAAAAATTTGGGTATTGTTCAGTCCACTTTGCAATGCTTTTTAAATTTTTTAGGCCTATGCACTCATTATTATTAAAAGCAATTCTTTGATAGTAATCATGTATGATCAAAGTTATTTCCTAGTAACATGGAAATTACTTTAATTAACTCATCAATCTGAACACTGAAACAATTTTGTACATTTTTTTATTCATCTTTTTTTTAATAAAAAATTACTTTCCTATAATTGTTTTCTTTAAGCTCAGAATATCAAGTTGTCGTAGTTTAATGCATTAATGACAAAGTCTAACTCTCTATTTGGCCAAGTCCTGTAGAAGAAGGAAGTATACATTAACTTTTCTTATTTTCCACTGGTATACTCGTATGTATGTTACTAGGAAAGGGGTTTGACTGGAATGGTAGGCAACACTTTTATTTCTTTATACTGTTGATTAGTTAATAAAGTAACTCCTAACACTTTTACTTATCACCACAAATAATTTTACACAAATTTTACTGCATTTAGTCATGCTTAAATTTAAGGTTTACTAATCTAATTAGATTTAAAAAATTAATTTCGCACACTCAATGTTGACGCGATGGTACTCACCACAGAAACTGTTAAGAACTAAAACAAAATTATTTCTCAGTCAAATACTTCTTCATTACAGTTTAATTGTTGTAAATTATATTTATCCATAGATAAATTATAGCTTAACTTTAATTATAACATTAGAAAGAAATTAAAGAAATAGTTGACAAATTGTGCATTTAATAACATACCATCAAATATAATTGGGTGTAAAATATATTTTAATTTAGTAAGTTTTCGTACCTCATCAAGTTTTATAAACTTTGGACTGTTGTAATGCTTTAAGGTATATTAAGATGAATTTATGCAAATGAAATAATTATACAGTATGTCCGAGTTGAAACTATTTGGAAACCTTTTTCATTAGTAATTTTATAAGGAAAAAAATATTTGTTTTAAAAAAACTGCTTGGTCTAAAACTCGAAATGCAATCATCAAATATTAATTATTTCAGTAGTATTACTTAAGGTATCTCAAAAAATTAGATTTTGCTCAAAAGGACAGTACTATTATTTTTCAAAATATCAAAACATTTTATAAAGAAAATAGAGTGTTTAGGAATAACAATAGTGTTGCAATATCAAAATATGTTTATAAAAAATGTTTATTTTTTGTTATATATAACGAAAACTTAAGAACTGTAAAAACAGAAAAAAATCACAAAAATGCTCGCTACGGTGACAAAAAAACTTTTAAATACAGTTTTGCATATTTTAGCAAAATTTCTAATCCTTAACATCTTTTCTTTATAAAAATCTTTAATATTGTAAAAAATAATTAATATTGTGAAAAATAATGGAACCTTTCTTCGGAGCAAAATTCACATTTTTTGAGATACCCCGAATACCACTGAAAAAATAATACCGGATGATTGCATTTTAGGTTTTAGACCATGCAGAACTTTTTATAAGGAATACGTTTTTTTCGTAATATTAATAATTTAAAAGTTTTCCACATGGTTCCAACTTAGTGAGGACATACTGTATATGAAAAGCACACCCATTTTTATTTATTACCATATATAAAGATCGTTAACAAAACAAGTAAAGGTCTAAATTACAGTAAAATTTTGGCATTTTATTGTGCAATATTTTTTAAAATTATTTAATTTGTTGGTTTGTACCTCCAACCGGCTAAAATGATAATTGTTATCCGCTTTAAAGATATCACTTATTGGTGGGTGATAAACATCACTCAAATCGTTGTGTATTAATTAACAAATAAAATATTGGTAGTTCAAGATCCTAACCTGCATCTAGATATTAACTTAAAGCACTTTGTAAAAATTATATCGTAAAATAGTAATTTATTTGTAGATAGAGCAATGATATTAACTAATTAACTTTTTTGACGAATAAAGGGCTTGAATTCCTCTTTATTAGTGTTAGGCATTATACCAGTGTTTTAAAAAGTGTTTTAGGATTTTCATAAATATAAGCTATTTTTAAAGGAAATTATTATATTTGCAAAAATAATGGTTTGTTGGAAAAAATATAATTTTAATTAAAATTTTTGGTTTAGGTTTATGGGTCAATTTTTTTTCAAGCCCGAAATCACTTTGTTCCTGGTAAGAAACAGTAAATATATCTAAAAACTAGTGTTTTATTGGCCACTTTTTTAAGAATTTTAATTAAAACAAATCATTAACTAATAATTGTTCTTATTATTTCTTCAAATTATGACTTTTTATTAGTCCTTTAAGTGATTTAAAATAACGTGTTAGAGACATAGTGAAGTTTATTCTTTGTCCCCATGCAACAAAATTATCCATAACTTTATATTAGTAAACAAACGCTTCTATTTAAATAACTGTCATTTTTAAAATTATTCTATGGGCATCCTACCCTTTAAAAAAGCATGGCAAAACGACAACGCCACTTATAGTAGGTGTATTTTCTAAGGGCACGTTAAAAAATAAACCAAAAAATTACAAGAATAGGCAAAGATTTTCTTGCTCCTTGAAAAATTTATGTTTATTTTTTGGCTGTTAGCCGTGTCAAGTCATGAACAATTTTTTTTGTAGTTTACCCGACAATTTTTATTTTGAAATTGTATGTTTAATCTCACTGTACCTACCTGTCACGTCATTTCCTCTAATTGGTGTTGTCGGTATCATGGTAAGCTTTTTGTTTTCATAAATTTATTTAGAAATAATAAAAAACATTTTTATTATATTGTTAAAATACGTAACACGTATTCATAATATAGTACATGGATTTAATTTCATATAATAAAAGTAATTTTTTGATGTTTTCATCATGCCTATTCTCTTCTTAATGATTTAAAGATCTCGGTGCCGATAGCCATACAGTTTTAACGGCATAGTTAGTCAATGAATGCAAGATAAAACAATATTGGATGAATGGCTAAAAATGTGAAACAGATCATTAACCGGGGTATACACGGTCATGCAAAACTGTCACATCTGTCAAAATGCTAAAGCTCGCGCGCAAATTTAACCGTGTGTATTAAAAAACTACCACATCTGGCTTGGCATGCGACTCAATGTCCGAGTTTTATTTTTCGTGGCACGCGTCGTGCAAACTTGTGCATGTGTTGGCACGTCAGTTAACGTTTCAGTTAAGGAACGTCGTTTACGGGGTAATATGTTTGGTTTTGAGTTAACAAAATGGCTCTTTGGCGCCAGGAAGATGTATTGCGCGTTTTATAGATATTTACCAGGGTTATCAATGCTTTTGGAAAGTTAAAAGTACTGAATACATTGACAAAAATGAAAAATATTTTCGCTGAATTGGGGTTATTTTTAAGTTGATCACAACACCTGCTGACAAAACTGACACTGAACTGACAGGCACATCTGAATCATGTGTATTAAAGGCTTCATTTGACATTTGCTTTCATGCAAGTGCGTTTTAGGTTTGCATAACCGTGTATAAAAAATATTAAAGAAAAGGTAGCTGTTGCTTACTACTTGGTTATCACACATCTAAGTTTTGGGAAAATTTAGGTAATGTAGGTACTTTTTAAAATTGCTTCAATGTTTCTAAAATATTTATTTTTATTTTTGGTGGTATGTTGAGTTGTGTCATATATCATGTTTACTGTTACAGTGTTACTAAAATTGAATTTAAAATTTTCCTTTTTTTCTTTTATTTTATAAATTACACTACATAACCAAACTCAAATTTTCTTATCTTTAGTTTGTTTACCCAAATATCTCTGTTCTCTTTGTTAAAGTGTTCTTTCTAGGTTATCCGGTGTTTTAAAATTTTGGAGGATAAAATATGATAAATCTTAAGACCTTAGCCCTAAAGTGTACTCAGATGGTTGTAAGATTAGCTGAGGTATTGTATGATTCATTTTATTTACAAATTGTTTACTAAGAAAGTTTACAACTTTATAGAATTATTTGTTTAGTAAAATCTTTAACAAATATTGCAGGAGTAAACAAGTTATAATCTGCATTGGGTATATCTTTACTTACTGCATTGTATCTTCGTGCTTTTGTTAAACTATTCAGGCTATCATAAAACCAAAGCTTTTATTGGTATCCAAAAAGAAATAACTTCTTGTTTTTGTAAACAACTGTAGGTATATTATCTATCTGGGTTCCGTTAAAACTTGTTTTAACAAAACATATTAAAGTTTTTTAAAATAAATATTTAAGTCATCAGGTAAGCGCTTTGTCTTTCTTTAAAAGTTCTTTTGCCAAACATTTAAAAGTAGAAAGATATAAAAGGCTATAGAAAATTTATTGCCCAATAAAAGAAAAGCTCTAAGAAGATTAAACAATAAAACCTTTAACCGGCCTTCTTTGTAGGGAATAGGAGTATGAAAAATATGTTTACAATAAAAATCCCAAGGTACCTACATTTAAAAGCTATAATTAAATTATGTATTAGTATATTCTTTTCCTGACCGTATATTTATTAATTTAGTTTTGTTTTTGGGTTTTCGGTCAATTAAATGAGAAACAATTTGATGTTTGTTGAAGTTTCGGTTTATTATTAAACCATCTTCAGAATCTATAATTTAAAGAAAAAACAACGATCTTAATTTTAATACAAAGCAAAAGAAAAATATCATACAAAGGGCGCTGCTATTATTAATACAAAATAATTTAAAATTAACATACCTTTCTTTTCTTTTTTCTTCCTTATTATTTTTTAAAACTTAATCACTAATATTTAACAAATTAAAACTACAATGTTACATTTTGAAAGCTTGGAGAGAACTACATTTTTTTTAAACCAAGATTACTGGGAAAAAAAAATAGTTCTCTCCAAGCTTTCAAAATGTAACATTGTAGTTTTAATTTGTTAAATATTAGTTATTAAGTTTTAAAAATAATAAGAAAGAAGAAAAAAAGTATGTTAATTTTAAATTATTTTGTATTAATAATAGCAGCGCCCTTTGTATGATATTTTTCTTTTGCTTTGTATTAAAATTAAGATTGTTGTTTTTCTTTAAATTATTGATTCTGAAGATGGTTTAATAATAAACCGAAACGTCAACAAACATCAAATTGTTTCTCATTTAATTGACCGAAAACCCAAAAACAAAAACTAAATTAAATTATATTTTTATAGTTCATGGGCCAGTAATAAAATCGACTTTATGATAATACCGCTTTAACCCAGCCTGTCAATGTCAAATGTTTCGGCTGTCGGACTGAGCAAACTCGTCACATTGATTTGTCGGGCAAGTTTACCATAATGTTTTACATGCAGTTTTAAAACATTGTGCCAAAAATCGTAAGTGTTAAAGTCACGAAATCCTAAGACCCATGGACATGTTTTGGGTATTGGATTGGGCGGGTTTCGTAAATGTAACCCTCACGATTTTCGGTACAATGTTTAAAAATTGCATGTAAAATATTGTGGTAGATTTGTCCCACAAAACATGTGACCCGTTTGCCCAGTCCGACACCCGAAACATTTGACATTGACAGGCTGGGTTATTAGTGTTATTGAAGATAATATGTTTTGTATTGGATCGGAAAATTTATTTAATTGATTGTAGTTATTTGGGTATACGCCAAAAAATAAATTAAAAGTACCAAAAAACCAAAAAAAAAACAAATTAAACAAGTTAATATGGAAATAAAAATTGACGTTTTGGTGGTAAATCTACCACCGTGGTTAAGGTAAATTAAATTAAAATAAAAAATTTAAAAATTACTATTATTTAGTTTTAAAATGTTTAGCTCTTTTTAGGAGATTCTGAAATCTTTGACATTAAAAGTCAAATATGTTTGTTTGGTTATAGTGTCATAGTGACATACATAACTGGTTGCTGGTGTATTTATTATTTAAAAATACATAAAAGGGGATAAATTAGTTAATTAATAATACATAATAATATATACGCACTTTCTTTGATTTTGCAGTTTTTAGAACAAGTTTCCTTTGCTAATATACATTATTATTTATTTTATTAATTTTTTTACATTATTGTTATTATTAAGAAGTCAATTTTATTACTGGCCCAAGGAATATTACTTTTTGAGTTTGTTTATCAAATATACAAAGTAATGGAAAATGATTCTTGATACTGTACAAACTTAATAAACCAAGAATTTTTGTTGCGTTATTTTTTTTTGTTATGAAACTTCTTGTTTGGGAACCTAGAAAAATTTTATCGCTTTTGACCCTCTTTATTCCACTTTGGTCACTTAAGCACATTTGCATTGTATGCAGAATAATTAAAGTCCTCTTCCGTCTTAATCTTTTGCATGGACCAAAATATGAAGGTCTGGTAAAATTTAAGTATGGAAGTATCACTTAAACTACTGTTTGGCACAAAAATAATTTCAAGCACGTGACACAGTGCCAAGGACACTAAAAAATACATTTTTATTTTGCTTTCAAAAATTTACTCTCCTAATGTTTTCCTATTTTATGTTTGTTTATTAAGTATATAAATGAAAACCATTTCTCGCTATGTTCATTACTATTTATGTTGCTAATACCCAATTATTATTAATTTAAATTTTACACTTTTATACAACGTTTCTACTTTAGTTCGCACCATTTGGAAAACTCTTTTATTCCTAATTTTATGAAAAAAGATATTATTCATAAATTTTTGCATGGTGTAAGACCTGAAATGCAATCATCAAATATTAATTTTTGTAGTGGTATACGATATATGTCAAAAAATATAAATTTTGCTCAGGAGAAAGGTACCTTTATTTTACATTATATCAAAAACTTTTATTAAGAAAATATATTTAGGATTACAAATTGCTTTGAAATATGCAAATTGGTTTATTAAAAAGAAAAAAAAACGTATATTTTACATTCTTGTGGAATTAAGTATGTACTAAATTTTCACCGTTAACGCATAAAAAATAAAATAAACAACTTTAGATATTTAAATGTTAATTTCATTTCTTCTTTATTACATCTTTTCTTTTTAAAATTTTAGATATTTTATAAATTAATGGTATTTTCCACTTCAGCAAAATTCATAATTTTTGACGTACCTGGTATACCACGGCAAGAATATTAATCTGATATTTATTTATACCATGCAAAATTTTTCATAAGGAATTACCTTTTTTCGTAAAGCTATTAATGAAAAAGTTTTTCATATGGTGCAAATTTAAGTAGACAAGCTGTATATTAAAAAAGTGAACTAAATGTCTAAGAAAATGTTGTTAAAATACAGTGTTAGTCCATTGGTAGACGTTAGAAGACCAACTGAAACTGACGACATAATACAACTTACTTTCTAAGCTATTTTTGTATACAGGGTGTTAAGAGACTCTACCAGTAAACTCTGTAAGGAGTGATTAATGATAAGTAAGAAACATTTTGTTTGTGAATATATGTTCTAGAAAAATACTTTTTATAAATTTATGTCCTAGACACTTTTATTAAATATAAACTTAAACGTATACTATGCTATAATAATTATCGCGTCTGTCAGCGATTAACCATACATTTTTATAAAAAAACGGTACACCACTGCATCTTTCTACCCAAGCAGCAAGCTGACGTCTTATTGACGTCTCTTTTTAGTCATTTTTGGTCACATTTGGTCAGCAAAGACGTCATAAGATGACGACAAAATGACGTTAAATTGACCTTCCTAAGTCACAGACAAAAGACGCTCCTTTAATGACGTCATAATGACGTGTTTAAAATAACGAAAAATTGACGCATATACTTTTTTTCTAAAGCTAAAATAATACGATATTTAATTTGAAAATTGAAAAAGGAAAAAACTCCTTATTGCTTGCAATTTCCTTGCACTGCAAGGTCGCATCTCGCGGGACACCGTTCAACCTGGAGATGCAGATTTTTACACTAGCCGAAGATATTTCTTTCAAAGCTAGTTGAGATTACCAACCGCAGACCGGTCTCGAACTATTTTGGTCTTATCGGCATAGACAAGATTGTTATAAGGGGTCGATGTAGGCGATAAAAATCGAATATGTTGAATAAACGTAGTAGTTTATTGTCCATTACGCCATCTATCGGTAGAGTTTTTTTTTTGTAATTTTGTAAAATTATTAGTCTTATTTTTCTGGCATATAATATTTCGGTTGGATTTTGACACAAATCCTATAATGTCACAAATTTTTTCTGTCGGGTTTTCTTAACATGACGTCATTAGATTTTTATGAGCTAGTATGACGAAAAAATGACGTCGGAAAGACGTCACTTCAACGACGTCAAAAACACGTCGATAAAATGACGTTAAAATGACGTCATAATTTTGGTCCGATGACGTCCTATGACCCAAAATGACTTAAAAATGACGTTATAATGACGTCAGCTTGCTGCTTGGGTATTTTTGTTTGTATTTCGGTTTAGTTTTATGCAAATATTTTTTTAAATTTTTTTATTTAACAGAGCAAACCAATAATTGTCGGCATCTTTCAATCTTTTCTTTTATAATTTTAATATATTTTTTAAACATTCTCATTTTATTTTTAACCTGTACTTGGATAAAACAAAAGCAGTTATAAAAGTATTACTCTGTATACATCATAGATAACCTACATTTAGATCCGCAGTGGCAAGAAGCATTTTTCGGATTTTTACGACCTCGCGCAGTAAACAAATGAAGGGGTGGACGAACATGCGCACTTAAAAACCGTGGCAAAATTCAAACACCGGCACCCCGTACCCTTTGTCCGCGGTCTGACCGTGACGCTCATTAGCTACCATACTTCGAACAGAAAACCAGGACGCCGTCGAAAAATTCTTTCCGATAATGCGGATACTTTGTTTGGCGCCAGGTGTGTTTACCCTCAACTTGCTTGCGCACAAACCGGTTTTTTCGCCCATGAAATGTAACTTTTGTTTCGCGCAGGTTATACCATTGGCAATCCATCGAGATCAGTGGTCTACATATGTCGCTGAAATATGAATACGTTAAAAAAGGTATGCGAAAGCTATTTCATGTGGTTTTGGTTCCTTTCAAAAATTTGAAAATATGCAGCGATAAGTAATTTAAAAAAGCTTAAGTAACCTAAAATTTCCATTCTAATATTTATGCAACTTTCACAACAATTATTATCGTTAATTGCTGCTAATAATTTGGCAATTTACTAATGAATAATGGCAGACACCAATACATTATGGTATTTAAAACCTGCAATGTTTATATTAAACATAGACAGTGCACTTGTAGTATATTTATGGTCATCAGATGCTAATATAATAATAACTACACCTATTAAGGCCTTACTTAATCTATAAACTTTCCTTAAAACTAATTACTTTTTCATTCAATTACTAGCTATTATTACCTCCTTGTATAATACCTGAAACCCTTAGAAAGAGTGATTTAAAAAATATTTTAACATTTGATTATTTTTATTAATATAATATATTTTTTTACTTAAGACAGTAAGTCCTGATAACAAGTTTGATTTTAAAAGTAATGTAAGCACCTGCATGTGAATAGTTATATTACTTTTAATGCAAAGCAAGGGTAGACCGCGTTTGAGGACTCATGTGTAACCGAAACACCGTGTAACCAGTGGCGTAGCCACAAGAGAGCGAAGGGAGGTGATGGTCCTCTGGATCACTTGCGCTGGCGCCTCTCTATCTTTTGTTTTTTTATATATTTTTTACAAAACAAAACAATACCACATAATAATATGGGAAGTCGGGATACAAAACCGGACAAAGATGTATTTTTTTTAATTTAACAGTATAATAATGAACTAAATTTGGAGTATTTTTACAATCGCCCTTTTAACCACTTAAAAAAAACTTATTTTTAAAACCGTTATAAAGTCTCCTCTGTTTCCCTGTCTACCTACGTACATACAGCCATTCCAGTTTTAATTTAATTTAATTTTCATGCCAAAAATGTTTTGCACGAAACACAAAGTCTCTGTTTCCTTTTAATGTAATTGACAGTTTTTTTGCGAATTTCCCAATTTCAACAAAATAGGTTTGTCCGGTTTTTCACCTCATATACCACCACAAGTACAAAGTCTGTAAATGAACGCAATAAAATTGTGTGTGTTAATTTTTTTTAACTTGTTTTGTCCTCTCTCGCAAATATCTTAGGAAAATACAGAAAGTGAAAGAAAATCTGTTATTGTGTGCAGGGACATCGAAACTTTCTCTAAACTTTTCTAAATTAGGCACTTAAATACTTAATACAAGGGAGCGAAAACTTTAAATAAATTAAATTTTACCCTATCTTGCTAAATATTTAAGTTTTAATGCATAATTTAAACAAAATGTTTTCTTTTATACTTTAATGCTCCAACTTTAAATTTTGAAAACTTAATCATCATCCTATTCATTTTTTTCTAATTTTAAAAACTTGCACGGTAATATACAAATCAAAGTAAAATTTTCTATTTCTTAAGTTTTGACCATGCTATCCGTTTTCTCGCCGTTCAAAACTTAAAATCTTTTTGGCCATTTGTCCTGTTGTACCACATACCACACCTATTCTGAAATACACATGTAAAATGAAATCTTGCCTTTTAAAGCGAATGCTTAAAAAAATCTTTATACTTAAGGATATAAGCGCCTCACGAGGACTTCGCCCCCTTCCGCCCCTAAAACCCTGGCCTCGCCACTATGTGTAAAAAACCTGCATTTTTACTCACAAATAACTAGATAATAACCAGACAACTTCTTTCCTTTTCTTTACTCTGCCAATATAGAAGTATGCAGCTCTGTATGTGGTCCTTTTTATAAAATTTTATGAAACAGAAAAATACCTTGACATTTGATTTTTAATTCTCAAGTTCAAAGGTTACCTTCAATTATTATAAGAACAACTGTCTATTGTTTTTATGCCTGATTATCCAGAAGGATTGTATTTTAGAAAAAAATTGTATTTTTATATGTACGATTTTTATCTAAGAAATTATATCATTTTAAAAATCTGTCTTACAAAAACAAAAATTATGTTAATTAAGTGGTTTAGAAATATGCAACCTAACGTATCTTTAACGTATCTTAAAAACTATGCCATTTCAGACCTATGTTTATAAAAACTTTTTTATAAAATTAAATCATAAATAAGCCCTTAAATTTATACCGCAACCCTGTACACTTTTGGCTCCTGTTTTTTAAGTACCCTATATAATAGTATTGCTTTCTGCATAATATGCAGAGCATGGTCCCTCCTCAATTATGTACAATAACAAAACTATTTTAGTGCAATAAGACCGATACGATTTCTATCCCAAAATCCCTATCTCTCAACGCACTGTGCGCCATGGGATAAAATAGGCGCCTCAACAAGTCCAGCCCAGGCCCCCCAAAGAGTTAATCCGGCTTTGATACCATTTAAATCCTTACACTACCTTATCTAAAGAACCACGCGTATGAGAAGCTTTAATATACAAATATACCTGAAGCTAAACCGAAAGGTAGTTTTCTTTATATTTTAATCCTTTTAAGAGTCTTAGCCTTGTATCAGGCCCAGAAGGCTTAACCAAAAACATCAATGTAGCATTTATATCTTATATACTTTTTCATTCTTAAAAATATTCAGTGAAGGTAATGAGTAAGACAAAGTCACAGCGTGATTGTGACCTAGGTTGCGTAGTACTAGAAATTAAATGCTTAGTTCAGGTCAGGTAATGCACAGAAGTGGTATCAGAGTTTAAAAAATATTTTATATATCACTCTACCACAAATAATAAAGTATGGAAGCTAGAGATGTAATACATGATTTTTCATGTATTTTTGGTTTCTTACCAAAAGTCAGTAGTCAGAATTTAACTACCGGGTTTTAGTTATTTTCTAAATGTTATTTCTTTAAAAAAAGAGAAAAAAACCAAACATCTAACATTTTTTTTTAATTTACAGAAGATTGGTATTGTTCTGGAACAAAACTGACCGCGGTTTTTAATTTAGGCCAGCTTTTTTCCTAAGAAAATCTTAAAGAAAAATTAGAAAACTAAGGAAAAAAACATTGTGGCCTTTGACTCACATATTCCTTTTATAAAAATGTTATTAATGCATACCTATAAATCATTCAATAGTTTTAAATAAAGAATACCAAAAGTAAAAATTCACAATCCAAAAGCTATTAAAAATATTACGATTTTACAAAAAAAATATATATTTTTTAAGAAAAAATTGGTACACTACTGCAATTTTCTAAAATAAAAAACTTTTTTTAATGCTCGTTTGGTTTAGAACAAATTTGGTTCCCAGACTTTTTTTTGTTTGATGTACGGTTTTTGCATAAAAAAATATAAACCATGTTTGGGTAATTCCTCTGGTATTTATTCTTTAATTAGATAGTGGTTTGACCATACCGAGAAATGGTTTCTATATATTATATTAAATTTACGCGAAAACTGTACATCAAACAAAAACAAAGTCAAGTTTTCAAATTTGTTCTAAACTAAAAAATATTTAAAAAAAGTTTAGTATTTTGGAAAAAAGCAGTGGCGTACCATTATTTTCTTAAAAATATTTACCCTAAACCCCTAATGGGTGACACTGGTAACTTTTTTATATGTTAAAAAATGTCTTCTAATGCATAGGACAACTCTTCCAATTTTTTTAAAATCCAAATTGGTATAAAGGTTATTAAGAAACACAAAAATTTAAAAAAATTAACACCCCTTAGTTGAAAAACTAAGACGTTTAGGAAATATGTTCATTTGAAGTTTTTCCTTATTTTCTATTGTAAAATCACTATTTAAAGCTTTTCGGTTGAGTTCCTGGACATCCATACCATCAACCTTTACACATCATGACCACCAACCCTTAGTCTTTATAAAACCGCTAAAGAAATTCATCGAAATAGCACACTTTTTGTGGTTTATTTTGGTTAGAAAAAATTGTGCCGTATCTTTAAGTTCAAGATACATATTTTTTATTTTGTAGATTAGTTTTATTATTTTTTGCAATAAGCTCTAAACTGACAATCTGTACTAACCAAATCTTCAATCTTAATAGTACCTAATATTTTCAGTAGTATTATAAACCTGCTTAAATAATAAATCATGTCTGCTTATGAAGAAGTAAAACCGGCGCCATTTTTATAAAAGCTTAGGCTTAGTGAAGTTCTGTTAACTAAGTTTCAGATTATTTTGGAATCTAAGAGATTATACAAATTTTCAGGCTTTATTTTTAAGCTTCTCTCTCTCTCTCTCTCTCTCTCTCCCTTCTCTAAGACGTTGGGGTATAAACCGGACAAGTCCAAATTTCATTTTTAAAGCAACAATCAAACAAATCCAAAATTGTCCTTTTTTTTCCGAAAAATTCGTCGTCGGATATATCCAAAAATTTTATATCGACTTTAACGTGCTTTAGACTGTACGATTTTTGAACCAATCTATTCAAATTCCTTTAGAGCATACGACTTTACGAAAAATATATTCTTGCCAAAAAATAGACTTTACGGTTTTTGCCCTTAAGGCTTCTATTGAACACCACACAGGAAAAATGTTGAATATTCAAAAATGGAAAATATTCAGGAGATGTGTGTGTTTTTGAGCTTTAAATATTGTACTTTACCTAGGTTGTGTCATGTACTTAGCCATTAGGAAAAAGATATAGTTATTTATATTATGTATTATTCTTGAGGCACGATAACGCGTCTCAAAAATGCAAAATGCAATCCAAAAAATATATTTCTGATTAGTTAAATATACATTTTTTTCAATATTGTTAATTTACCTGTGAATGCCTTTTTATTGCCACCCTTTATTATATCATAAAATATAACTATTTATATTGCATGGGTTTAACAACTTATTAGGTAATGGGTTTACCCTAATTATTTAGGTATTTAAAATTAAATCGGCACTATTGGTAACTTATTATAACTTACTTTAAAAGTTGATAATTTTTAAGAAAGGTATTATTAGATTAAAATAAATAGTTTTTTTGATTAAAATTTTAATTTAAAATTATTTTAACATCAGATACATAAACACAAGGTAATGTTCTTATTTTTTAAACTTTTAACGGAACACAAGCAATTGTTTTTACAAAATATTCTATTAGTTTCCGTTTTCATGGCAACTGCGGTTAATTGCGATTCAGTATCATAAAAATCATTTACCCACATATGTAATTAATGTTGTTTGTTGTGTC